>SNQJ01S0009969.1:395363-422543 GCA_010110895.2 Picea sitchensis | reverse complement strand
ATTTAATAACTTGAGTAAAAGATTTAATAGATTAATAATATATATTATAAAAAGGTTACGTACCCAACAAGGGATAACCTATTAATCTCGAGAGGATAAGGCATTAAAGAATGGGATAAGAAATTAATAAGGGGGAGATAAGGAAATTAATGAGGGGGAGGAGAGTCGGTGAAGGAGGGATAAGGAAGGGAAGGAGTTGGACGGGAGGTATTCTACGAGAGTTGGCCATGGATTTTGGGAGCTGGGAGTATTGCAGAGAGAAGTGAAAATTCATGAGTGGTATTGACACAGTGCACCGGAGTTGCTGGGGGTTTTGGGCACGGAGGGCCAGGATATCCGTTGATATCCTGGGGCTAGGGAGCTACCTAGTTGGCAGGGAGAACGGTTTTGGGTAGTTTTTGCAGTGTTTTGCAGTAGCGGTCAAGGAGACAAGCGGCAGACAAAGGGAGGATTATTAGCATCAGACTTAGGTATTTATCTAAAATTTATGCATTGTGGTATTATGTTAGAAAAATTTATTATTCATTGTAAAACTGGAGTTACGGAAGTTATTGTTATAAAATTACTGTGTTATGAAATTACTGTCTTAGTTTATCAAAATAAATTCATGTAAAATTAAAACCGGCCATTACATTTGGTATGAGAGCTCTGGTTCAAATCTAGAACCAAGGGCCTAAATAAGAGGTTTAGTTATAGTAAATCCCTAAATAAATGTATTAGGGTGAGTAAAAATTTGGACCTTAAGGGCCAAAACTCACCACGCTTAACCTGCAAACAAAACACATAAATTTTAATAAAAATAAAAATAAAATAAATAAATGCAATACGAATTTTAACACAAATTTACCAGTAAAACAAGAAACTAGGGCTATTACACACTTGCGCATAAAATGTACTCGTCAATGTCCAATGAGAAGCTTAGTATTTATTTAAACTTATCATGTAAACTTCCAGATTATTTCACGTCGTCTATTTGCCAAAAATTATATCCAACATAGTATATTTTGAAAGTGAGTTTGACAATTTTTCTGAGCTCCTCAAAGGCATCCTCATATTGTAATTTTTAGCATCAATGGTTGTTGCATAGAAATTGTGGAGAAATTACATTACACAAATGTATTAACAATAATGTATTAGGGATATGTATAAAGAAAGATTGATAATATAAAGTATTGGTGTAACATGTTTAAAGACATGAATTAAAAAAAAATTAATTACTAAAGAAGTGAATCACAAATAGACAAATAGCTACTTTTTACTTAAAAATGACATAATAAAATAACTTATAATAATGGGGACTTTGCACTTTGACTCGCAACTATTTAGATAACATTCATGCTTTTGCATGAAAATATTATATATCAGGAGTGCCAAATGGGGTATTAGAATTGGTCATATAAAACTCTTAATAGGTCTCAAAGACTTCAAGCTAACAACTAATCCATTTTGAATGCACTTTATCAAATGATGCTAGATGATTGTCTAAGCTAAATATGGAAGCTCAAAACCCTGTTTGGAAGGATTGGAAAATACTTTTGTATTTAGTTGCTATCAATAAAACCCTAACATATTAATACAGACATTCTTTACTGTCGTGTTTGTTTTTCATCACTCATCTCCTCCTCTTCGTGAACGTTGAGAATCTCAAAAATCCTTCGAGGGCTCTCCTCATTCACCATCTCTGAAATAGTTCGGCGGGTGACGTCAAAAAGACTCTTAATATCCAAGTAGTGAGGGTTCGAAATCCTGGCAAGGTCCAGTAGATGGACGGGCTCTTCATATTTCTCTTTGAGGTATTCCACTTCCCGCCTTTCGGCATCGTCTTGGGTCAGCGAAATACCATGCTGTGAATGGTAGGTGCAATATCTGATAACATCCTGTAAAATATTGCTTGGAACATGAGCGAGAAGATGTAAATGCCTCATGTTATGTGAAGCTTACGAAGGAGAACGATGCCCCTATGGAAGAGATACGCCCGGGGGAGCTCAATCAGCCCGTCCAGATTCCGCAGCGGGAATGTTAAACCGGTTCTCGTGATCTCAATTCCCCAAATGTCAAAAACTAAATGACCAATGATGGCGATCAATGCTTTTCCTGTCCTGATACGCAATTGAAAGAACCCAATGAGAAAAATGGACGGTAACGGAGTAATTTAATTTAGATGAGGGTAGGAGTTAATGTGGGGATCGATATTAGGAGGGAGAGACCCATGAGGCGATGGGCTAATGGTGAGGCGACGTGAAGTAGAATTTGGGATTTGGCCACAAATGTAAGGATGCACACCACCGGAGTGGGTGTTGACTGTGTCTGGTCATTATCTGGAGGATGCATCACGCCGCCCACCTGGTCTGCAGGAACTGCGCAATGAATATGAGTGGTAGAAGAAGCAACCTGATCGTAAACTCGGGCAGGCTGCGTATAGTGACCAAAAGGTTGGTGAGGCTCAAGAAGGTTTTGATCTACGGTTTTCTGGGCAACAGGAATACCACAAGCCGTCTAGTGTACCAAAAATTATAAACAATAGTATGCATAGACAAAGCACAATAACAAGGCACTTTTTTTGGTTCAATTAGTTAGGCCTTCTGGCAATGGATCAATGAGAAAAAAAAAACAATAAAGTGAATTTGAACTGGGCAAGGCAACTGTCTCCTGCCTCGCCTCACATAAGCATTCCATGTTATTCGTACTATGTTTGCTCATATGTATGGCCCTTCAATATCTAGGAGTCTCTTTTCACTGTTCGGTATGTATTTTTTTTTCTGTGTGTGGGGCGTTTTGGGGGCCAAGCTATATGAAAATAACATTGGCAACAACGTCCAAACAGGACAAGAAAATAAGGCAGAGGCAGGACCCCTATTAGAGAACAAATAAAGTGCAAGGCATCTTGCAGTCTCTACCTTTGTTCTCTGCAGGACCAACATCAAACCCAAAACTTTTTATAAAGATAAAAGAAAAATTCAAGAAACAAAACCGCACTGCAACAAAGTTGGGACGTGACTTGCCTTTATCTTCAAAATGGAAAGTTTAACGAAACCCCACATGGGTTTGAAATGTATAAAGGATCTTGTTAAACTAAAACAGACCTACTTTACCAAAATTCTGCATGCATTCCAACAACCCAAAGCCAACAAACCTTAAACTTCTTAAACATAAAAAATCTCCGACGCTAGAATCATGAGTTAAATCCAGGATCATTCACAATTGCATGCCACCAAGATACTTTGGCGTGAGACAGATTATATGCAGAATCTATGAAAGGAATCAAATCCATGATCGAAAAACTCCACAAAAATCTATGAAAGGAATCAAATCCATGATCAGAAAACTCCACAAAAATTTTATAGGAACAAAAATATTTTCCACTTTGCCAGCCTTACTTGTACAAGTATTCAATGTGCTACAAAGTGTAAAAAAAAAAAAAAAAATTGCACAAGGAATTAGAATATATACCAGAATATATATACCGTTGAGGTGATTAGGTCCAGAGTCTAGCTCCTTGGTTCTGGGCGTACGTGCTTAAAGGGCTGAGAACATACAGTCAGGAATCCCCATGACAAGGTGATGGAAAAATCCTGCAGCAGCAGGCTGAATTGCCACCTATGCTCGAATCCTGGATGCACGGGCATGACACAAATATCTTTTCCCCATGGAGGAGAGGGTTAACTATGGCAGCCTTTCTCCCTCACGCCTCCTCGCACAACCACAACAAAAGAGGGAAAAGAGTTTAGGGTTTAGCAAGAGGTGGCCATTTCTTTTTTATTCCAAATAAGGGAGCGAAGGGAACATGGCTCGCATGCAAGCCCCACGTTGTCAAATTAGAAGTCTTAGGGCAAGTGGGCCTCATGCAATCCCCACATTACCAATACAAAGTATATTTAAAAAAAAAAAAAAATATTTTGCTTAATTTTAATTTTAGTCTTTTTATTATTAACTTTCCTTTATATTTTCTTTAATTTATCTTAAGTTGAAATAAATATCAAGTGTAAATTAATTTAATTTAATTAAATATATATTAACAGGATTACTGCTGAAAACTATTGTAAGTGTTATTAAATACTATTTTAAAAATAAATAAATCATTTTAATATATTTTTATTAAACTCAAGATTGACTTCTTTTAATTAACTTTAATAAAGTTATTAAACTAATTAAACTATTAAACTACCTGTTAACTCTATTAATTTTATTAAGAGTTAATTAAAGTATTAGTTAAGTTTAAGTAAACATAGGTCTAAGAAAAATTTATGGAGTCCGCTGGGATTGAACCTTGACCTTCCCATCGGTCAAGTCTTTACAAAGTCCTCCCTACCAACGCACCACACGAGGTGACTTTTACAAATAATTTCACTTATAAATACTTTAATTGTCATACCCAATACCACCTACCAAGAGAAGCGTCTTAAGGAGAACACTAACGCCAAAAGGTACACAGCGCTGGTGAAAGCCGAAACGTGGCTGGCAGTTGAGGACAATTATTTAGATGTCAGCGGTTTAATCCCATTTCATTATTAAACGTATAATTATATAACCTTTACAAAGATTTTTTAATGCGTGATTAGGTGTTGCCAAAAAAAGTAAACATGCTAATGGGTGCCCCCGATAAATGCAAGAAATCCATGAACAATAAATCTAACCCAGATTGATTTGAGGATGACTAAGAATATGCAAAGCATCTTCAATGCATAGCCATCAGATAAGGGTTTTAAGGTTAAGTAAGATTTAAAAGATCAGTGATTGTGCCCCTTTGTCAATAGGCGTATGGCTTTTAGCGTAAATTAATAAACATAAGGTCGGAGTCATTTTAATCAAGTTGTGTTTAAATTCAAAAAGGGCTTAGACTAGGACAAGCTGGAAGGAGGCGACATATGCACTAAGGAGAGTAAGCTCAGGGAAGTGGTGAGTAAGGCACAAATCTAGCGTATCTGGCTGTGGCAAAGGAACCAATAGTTATTTTCGTAGGGGTGAAGGAATGAAGCTTGGATGCTTAAACCTAACCCTAACTCCAGCCGCCAATCCCCATCGTGGAGTAACGCCCTGCCATGCATGTTAAAGAAAAAATTACGCTCTAAATAATCGCTTCTAGTTTGAGTAGCACCAATTTGAATCATCCTAGAACTCACCACAACTTTGTGGATGCGTGTCAAGCATAGATGGCCGGACTCCTCGAGGGAGTCGAGGCAGGGAGCCGCCATCAGCAGGCACCGGCCACCACTGCCTACCTTCCACCACCTCATCAGCCCGACCAGCCCTCATACTATGCCTCGCTGGAAGCCATCAACGCAGACTTTTAAAGGGCGCATAAATCGAAGGGATCGGGCGGAACCCCACCACCGGAGCAAGGTGTAATCCGTAAGCACTGGCGATTCGGGGACTCCACTCTGAAGACATCACGAGTTGCGTAAGATCAAACTCCTTAGTTTGTCTGAGGTCGCTACGCTGAACACGCCGGAAGCATGGCTGGAAGGCCAGACAATGCGTTTTTCCCTAAAGGACCATGTCCAACCTGTGCTTAAGATCACCATTTTCGCTTTAAGGACAAGAGCCCTAAACCGTGGGCAACTTGGAAAGACAACTGAATCTTACCCTGGATATAGTATCTTGGGAACTTTTCGAGAGAGGTTCAGAGGAAATATCTACCGACGTACTACAAGGAAATAACAGTTTGGGGCATTTCATGCCTTAGTACGGGAAACAAAACTGTAGACCTAATAAGGAGATCAAGTTTATGGAACTTGTCAAATATGTGTCGTGATATGGATAATGACCAACGACAGCAGAGTGCTTCGTCTATGGAATGAACCCTGTGGGATATGAGCTGCAAGTAATGGATGTGGAAACCGCCTTTAGTAGCGGAAGCAAGGGAAAATGTGCTACATGCGGAAGAACATATGAACTTGATCGGGGGTACAAGACCGACATTTCCACATCACCATGGATTCAGAGGGAAAGGCCCCACGGACATTTCCTAGGGAAGGGGCCTCAAGGCCACCTCCATGGTAAATGTGATTCGTACAAGGATAGAAGCTGCGTGGATTTCAATGGAAGTAAGTAAAAGATCTCGGGATCATTGCCAACGACGCATAGGGACTACTACCCATCCTGTGGAACAAATGAGCAGGGGTTCCGTGGGAAGGGAACTCATTTCAAAGATAGACACATACTAGTGCACCGGTTCAATCTGGGTACACCGCTAGTGCTGGGACCCCATTACCAGCCAAGGTGGATCGCCTCGGAGTTACAATCGTGGTTCGTGCATAGAGAAGGAAAGGCTTCAATGGGGGAGAGAAAGTAGTAGCCACTATATTTTACTAACATTTTAATAAAATGCCAGCTTCTAACATCAATCCACTCAAGTGGTGGAGTCATCGTGCACGCAACCATCAATGTTAAGATTTTGTTTGATTCCTGTGCGACAGATAGTTTCATTTCACCATTTGCAATAGAAAAAAGAGGGTTGGTAGCCTACGAAAGCATGATGACTTTAAACAAGTCGAGATGGCTTCTTGGGAAAAACAAGCAAAGTAGTAGGACCCAGTGTCGATAATTGTATAGTAGACCGAGTGTGTACCTACCGTGTTAGTTGCATAATACCACCGCCTTTTGGGGTATACATAGGACCTAATAATTGGAATGGATTACATCAGCCCATCGAAGCTTTAGATTGTTCGCCAAGAGGGTAAATAGGTCGATGATGAAGGAAGACCGAGATCTAGGTGCATGGTAGAAAAGCTTTGTTACACTTTATATCAACTATGAAGGTTAAGCTTAATTCTTGACAAGGTGTCAATTTTGATGTAGTGGAAGCAATGAATGAGGAAGCGGACCTCATTGATCAATACCGGGTAATTGTCAGAATTCTGTGGACGTTTTCCTAACGAAGCTAACAAGGCTACCGAGAGGGAGCTTGATTTTATTATTGAGCTAAAACCCGTGTAGAACTAATCTCCAAGACTCCTCAGACGTATTGAAAGTGCCGGACTTTGTGATTTGCAAATGCATTTGAAAGAGTTAATGGACTTAGGGATAATAAGGCCCAAAGTTTCACCTTGAAGTGCACCAATAATTTTGTAAAGAAGAAGGATGGATCCCATGGACTGCGGTGAGCAGACTACAGACCGGAATCGTGGCTACGTTTCTAAGAATAGGTACCCGATGATCACGTAATAGATGACCTCTTCATCGCATGAAAGAAGCAACAAGATTCTCAAAGATTGATTTACATCGGTATCACTGGGCTAAGGATTAAGGAAGGTGATATCCTAAAAATTGCCTTTTGAACTCGGCTCAGACATTACGAGTTTGTTGTAATACCCTTCGAATTGACCAATGCACTACAGATTCAGCTACTCCGCCAGTTCCATGATTCCGGAAGATGTACGTAGATATGAGGTAGCTCTTCTTCTGGGTGGGAATGAAGTGGGATGTAGTCCATTTCATCACTAAATGCCTAGAGTTTCAATATCAGGAAGTTTCACCACCATCTCCCAAAAAGAGGCCTCCCATAAATCAAGGCTGATGTTCCTATGTCCAAACAAGTCATCTCTATGGATTTTGTTGTGGGTTACCACATCCTGTGACACAATGCCATTCTCTTTTATAGGATAAGTTAACCAAGA
Organism: Picea sitchensis; assembly: GCA_010110895.2. Classification (NCBI taxonomy): domain Eukaryota; kingdom Viridiplantae; phylum Streptophyta; class Pinopsida; order Pinales; family Pinaceae; genus Picea; species Picea sitchensis. The sequence continues at coordinate 414,927 of SNQJ01S0009969.1, read as the reverse complement.
GTGCTCATTTCATTCCGGGTTAGAGACACTTAAGATGTCACCATGTGGCATGTGTTTGTAATGGGTTATCCGCTTTCACGGATACCTAAGAAGATCAGCTCTGTATAGGGACCTAGCATTCACTTCTAGGTTCCTGGATAAGTTTATACAAGATTGGGGACTCCGCTTGAACTTAAGAACAACTTATCATCCCAAAACAAATGGGCACTAAGAGAGTAACCAGTCATGGAAGACATTCTTAGGATGTAAGTAATGGATAATCAGACCTGGCGCTGGGAGAAGCACCTACCTTGGTAGAGTTTGGCTCTACAATGCTTATCATAGTTCCGATTAGAATGCCACCCCAATGGCTTTGTACCTGAGGCAGCCATGCGTAACACTCATTGAGTTGGGATAGACTAGAAGACCTGAGTAAATGTTTAGACAATAAATTGGATCAAGAGATGGAGGAACAGTGATTCAGATTATTAGGTGAGACTAAAGGAAGCATCGATAGGCGTAGTGCTTAGCGTGCACATTGGACTGACTGAAGTTATGAAGTGGGGGAACAATTTTTCATCTCAGATTGTGGCCTAATAAGAGTACCTTTTGGTTTGGGAAGGGGACAAATTGTCACCTCGGTTTATAGTGACAACTTTTTCCCTTTGCCGAACCGTATGGTACCCTTATTATGCCTGATACGAATGAAAAATTGATCTCCCACTTTATAAAACTCATAATGTATTTCATGTATCTATTTTACGCTAATATGTTGGGTCGATGAATCACATAAACTAAATTGGAAGGAATTGTAGGTATCTACTCTGGAACCCCTCACCAGAGAACCGTTATGCATAGTGGACCGTAGATTCCAACAGCTCAAGAACCATCTAGTATACCAAGTAGCAGATCCTGGACAATACTTGTCCAGTGGGACAAGTATAATCCAAGATCTTCTACTTGGGAAGATTCCGAGACACTACTTAATGACTACCCTCACTATTTTAATTCACCTCGAGAACATGTTTCTCGGTGGGTGTATAAATAATTCACCTTTGACTTAGACAAACCGTGATTACCCTCGAGGACTATACTTTATTTTCTAAGTCACAAAGTTGAAACTATTAAGGATACACTTAAACTTTAAAATTTCATGAAAATCTATGAATGTTTAAATGTTATTGATGATGACGATATGATGATCTACTACGCGGCATGTAAATTTTATGGAAATCGTTTAAATGTTATTGATGATGACATCTATGATGCGATCTAATAATGCGTGCATGTAAATTTTCTGATTGTTTAAATGTTATATGATGATGATGTATGTGGATGCGATCTACTATGTGCATGTAAATTCCCTTTATGAATGTTTAAATGTCATTGATGATGATGTATATGATGTTTTACACATTTCAGAGAATGAAGAATTTTAGGAATATTTAAAATACTATTAGAATGATGTTGATATGATGCACCCATTTTGGGTAAATGATAATCTGTGAATGGGGTGTCGAAATTGAATTGGATATTAAGGATCTATTTCTAATGGGAAAACTTTTATGCTGAACTTATCGGTACAAGGATACCAAATTGAATGATGCTATAGTATGCAATTACATGATGATAAATGCATAGAAATGTATGGATTTGTGTTACAGACTAATCAAGTAGCTTATGGGCTGCGAAATAGCCAGCGGATATTGATGATGAAATTGTATATCAGGATCACTGACCGAAAAACATTAATGGTATGAATATTGTATGTGAAATTCATATTATTTGGATACATTGCCATGATATGTGGATCACAGAAGGATTTCTCTCGTGACGACAATCACGCAAAACCGAATAAACGAAGGATAAACCTCCAAAGAACACGGTACATCAGATATTCCATTATAGGGTGTAGACCCTACTGTTAGGAGGGTGGAGGAATTTCCACCGTATCCTCCATTGTAGGTGTGGACCCTAGTTAAGGATTAGGAGGGGTGGAGGCATTTCCCACCATGTATCCTCCAAACTAAGTCATGGGAGGGACGCGCTAGTTCATGCTCCCAAGACGCAGATTAATGACTATCGATATTGTTAGGGAAGCTTCATCGAGATAGCGACACTTCCACTACGGGTTCTATTTGAGTTAGGTCAATAAGTAGTTGACGCTCCAAGATAGTCTAGCAGAGGATGGATAGGAATTGAGATGGAAGTATGTTAGGGAGGGAGGATGAGTAGTAATAGCTGAGGAAGTATGGAGATCTCATTCTTGTGGTGGAATTCAATGTTTTCCCTTAAAAAAAAAAAAAAAATGAATATTCATTACTACGTAACTAAACCAAAGGTTTTAAATAAAATTGTTGAACCGATAATTGTAATTAAAGGATTTCCTCACACACAATTGATTGATTGTTTCTTTATAAAAAAGACTAGTCTCTGTCAATCGATTGAATGCATACAAATTACCAAAGCATTACAGCCACTATTAGTACACGTAGATTTTGCATGTACTACACATGCATTTCCCTCTGTACATATACACCTAGTATGTATACTTTGACTTGCTTACTGATAAATGTCAAGCATTTGTTATGAAATGTAGTAACCATGCTCTTTCCATTGTACCATAAGATACCTTTAACTCGGGACTAAGTTTCCTAAAGGGTGGTGTGTGTGTAATGACCCTAATTGGATAAATGTTTAAGAATTCTAAAGTAAAACTAATTAGGGAATTAATTGTCTTAACAAGGTATTAATTAAAACAAAGATGACGAATGATATTAATTAAGTGAGTTATTAATTAATTAAAGGATATAAATTGTGATTAATTAATTAATAATTAACTACAAATTACATTTAAAACTCTTGAGTAAAAAATTTAATAGATTAATAATATATATTATAAAAGGTTATGAGCCCACAAGGATAACCTATTAACCTTTAGAGGATAAGGAATTAAAGAATGGGATAAGAAATTAATAAGGGGAGATAAGGAAATTAATGAGGGGAGGAGAGTCGGTGAAGAGGGATAAGGAAGGGAAGGAGTTGGATGAGAGGTATTCTAATGGAGTTGGTCATGGATTTTGGGAGCTAGGAGCATTGCAGAGAGAAGCGAAAATTCATGAGTGGTATTGGACACAGTTGCACCCCAGAGTTGGCCGGGGTTTCAAGATCGGAGGGCTGTGGATATCCGCTGATACTCCGCTGGGGCTAGGGCTTACCTAGTCATGTGGAGGATTCCATTTTGTAGTGCCTTGTGCCAGCTGGTCAAGGAGACAAGCGGGCGCATTAAAGGGAGGATTATTAGCATCGTAATTTTAGGTATTTATCTAAAATTTATGCATTGTGGTATTATGTTAGAAAAATTTATTATTCATGGTAAAATTTAAGTTGCCACGGAAGTTACTTTGTTATGAAATTCACTGCCTTAGTTTATCAAAATAAATTGATGGGGAATTAAACCGGCTAATATACATGTATAAGCCTGATTCTTGATGGTTATTTGGCAATGGTACTGTGTAGTGAAAAATATGATATACTTGTTGATCGCCCCTATCCGAAGCTCGCCAATAAAAATGTTTCAAGAACGACCATATTTTTATCCACACCAAAATGTCCCGCCATCTGAATGTAGTAAGTTTCCCATATCAACTTTGCACATTTTCTTTCTAGATCATAGAGATGGCCAAGATGACATAATAATAGTCTATAATCTTGAATGTGAAAAATCGGTGACATTCGTGCTTATACCAAAGAGTTGATAGGTGGTGAATAAGTTTGGATCTTGATGATACAGTTGGGGCCACTCCATATGCCCTCCTCATGCCCATAATAATGGAGCACGGTGGTGAGCGCAACCACTGGAGGTCGCATTTGAGGCACCAACATGATTGGTGCTCCCTACCTTATATTTTATGTTGATATGGAACCACCGCGGTGTAGGTGGACTCCCTTGTTATGGAAGCCATTCTACAACTCTCCTTGTGTCCGTGATTAACTATAGATTCTTGTGGGATCAATGTGGATGATTGTATCATTTCCTAGGAATGTAATGTTTCCATTGAAGCTTGTACAATGGAGTACATTTTCTTGTCATATGTGGGGTATTTTGAGATAGTATCTAAGAGTGTCTCACTCATGTTGCGCCATCGGATGACCATAAGGATAATTGTGCTGACAAATATAGTCGGATGCCTCAAATTTCAATATCAAACGGGTTGTTTCAGATCAAGTAAGGAGAGTACTTAAGATGAGAACAAGAAATTCTTCAGATCATCAAATTATTTCTATTATGCCTTCCCCATGAATCCGCTTCCCTACCACCTACTCTGCTACTTGGTTGAGGGCCCATGTAATATGGGGAATCCCAACACAAATCATCAGTAGAAGTTGGCTAGTCCCAAGAAGATATGAAGCTCATTTAGTGTGGTCTGGGATGGCTAGTCATGAATGATTTGGATATTAGTTGGATCAAAATGTACCCAATGCTCATCAACAATTTAGCCCAATTATTGGACCCTATTCATGCCAAAGGAGTATTTTTCCAAGTTGCATAGCTTGTGTTGTCACCGCAGAAAGTGCTCAAAACCTGCTAAATATGCTACATGTGCTCCTCCCAAATTCCTCATGAAGATGAGGATGTCAATCCAAATATACTACCACAAAGAGCTGGTGAAGGGTCTCAATACATCATCCATCAACCCTTCTGCTAAAAGTGATTGGTGCATTTTTGAAGCCAAACGAGATGACCAACCATTCGAAGTGACCTTCTTTATATTTGAAAGTTGTCTCCATACATCATTTGGTTCACAGTCGGTGGTATCCATATTTCTACTAATCTTGTCAAGTAATTTTCTCCCTTGAGTTGGTCATGAAGGTCATCAATTCATGGGAATCTGGGTATCGATTCCTGACTGGGATTTTGTTTAATGCTTTGCACAATGTAATCAATGCCAGTTGGGTCCCGATTTCTTCTACACCAGCATAACTGCATCTCCAAATGGGGGGAGTTGAGTCTAATGTCTCTTTGAAGCAAACCTTGATCCTATTAATTTGATTTCTACTCACTTTCCATCAGCAAGCATTTATGATTGGTCCATTAGGAAGAGGTGCATCTGGGGTTAGATCAATTGGATACTAGACTCATAGCAGCATTAGTACTCCTAAGTAAGTGAGGAGAATATGTCTCATACTCTTCCATCATCATGTCCACTTTATTGTACTACTACAAAGAGAGACTCTGTATAGAGGCCATGAATGTGGCAATGACCTTCTTCCTTTACTATGAGCACGGATCACAAAGAAGATGAACTTCTAATCAAGGAAATGTCCCCATTCTTACTTCTTGGGCAGATTAAATATATATCATGTGCATTCCCATGGCCATTTGTTTAGGAGTAATCACCCCACCTAACTCTTAACATGGGGATGGCCTTGAAGAGTGAAAATTATTTTTTCCCTATTGAAAATTGTGGACCAAAAAATACCCTTCAAGTAGATTCAACCATTTATCTACAACATATGATCTATCAATCCCTTCAAATAAAGGAATATCAAAATTCACTTTTACCTTGAAGGGGTTTGCATGTTTGCTTGATGAAGATGTTTCTTCATATACTACCAAAGGATCTCAGGAAATTTTTCCATCATTTCATTCCTGTCGCAAGGTATTCCTTGGGAAACATTTTAAAAGGATATACTGCCCATAATATTTATTTTATTCCCCCATCGGTTGTTTACGGGCTTGATGCAACTGATCTTGCAACAACTCAACTAGTTTGAGTCCCAAATCTTGTACCCAGAAGCATTGTCAGACATGCATGAAGAAAATAAAATGAAGAGAAACCCGCTTTGATACCACAATCGATATGGATTTATTAGTGGAACAAAATGAATAACAGAATGAATAGATTCAATAGAATCTATTCTAGTGAACAATAACTTCATTGTATAACTGGAATATGTTGAAACACTAAAAGAATAGAACTGAAAAAACTTTCTTGAATGGTGGTAGCGGCCTTTGAGAAGAGATGTGGCTGATACACACATCCTTTCATGCATAATGATTACAATGAGGCTCCAAAGGCCTTTTGAGATTATGTATGAACTCCAAAAACCCTAGACATAAAAAAAAACCTAACCCAGGAGGTGGAACGCAAAAGTTATGTGGCCCCTACTGAGTGTTGGTACCTCAACTTCTCCAAACAAGTAACATTTCTACACAGCCTCCATTTTAAGAAAGGATAGCCCGCTGGAAAGGCATTTTCGAACTACACATGATTCCATCAAACTCCACCTGGCCTATACTCTGATTGTGGAAATAAAAAAACATTGTTTAGGGCCCCAAACGCACTCTAGAAGTACATAACGATGTACTAACATGAAAATTCCAAACTAAGTTAGTTAGATTTCAGGTTAGTGGTCACCAATATCCACCTAGAAGATGTTTAGAGATTCATACATCCCCGAGAGTGTAGAACCCACAATAACAAAAAAAATGTCCCCAACATAGAGAAACATGTTGAACTAAAAAACTTTCAAGAGGAGCCAATTGGAATAGGTAGTTGGCCACCAATATCCACATGGACTAACTCATCATGATGCACATATAAGGGTGATGATGAATAATATTTACCAGTGTCATTCCTACACAACCTACTTTTTGCATATAATCCTCTACCTTGTTAAAATAACTACTAAAACTAATAAACAATAGAGGACAAATTTGGGAAATTGGATCTACTCTAGGTGTTTAAGAGAAGGAGTTTTATCCTTCCCACCCTGGATCACCCCCGAATTGACATAAGCTGAGCTCTTAATGAGTATAGTTTTATATCAACCTTGTCATCATAAAAAAAATGAACATTGACCCATGTCTAGAAATATTTTAATATAATAATTTTGCATGCTTATGTTTGTCTTTATTTGGATATCAATGAAGAGCGTTTTTAGAAAATTGTGTCATAACCTTAATTTGTGTTTAGATATTTTTATTATGATGATGATGGGGATGGTGATTATTAACATCCATTGAGATCAAATGCTTGAAAATATTTATGAAAAGTGTTCTTAAATCACCATATAATTTTGATAAGTTAAAAGGTTAAGAAGGTGGAGTATTGTAACAAATATTTTATTTTGATCTTGGAAAATGTTTATAAATAAATATATGTTAGATAATGAGAACCATACACAATTATTTCACTATGAACATATTGTTTCTTATTATAGGCTTTTCTTTAAGCATGCACATTGTAGCTTTTTACTTGAAAGAAAAGGTTTCTCAAGTTAAAAAATGGAACAATTACAGTCAAACATGTAGCTTTTGTAAATGACCTTACCACACCCTCTAAGGAATGTGAATATCAATACAAACATGACTAAAGAATAAATGGCTTCATTTCTAATTTTCGTCCCTAAATGGTACTTTCTTGTATCACCCTCTACAACCTAGTATGACTTAAATGTTGTCCCTTAATGTAGTCAATTCCATATAATAATAACAAAAAAGATTCTAAGATTAGGAGGGAAAACTTAACATAAGGTTTCAATTTCAAGGATTTGATCCCTATCAATGCCTAATAGATATCAAGTCAGAATAAATCTGCATTAGTATAAGTGAAGAGAAGATATAATTTACATATATTAAATCTTTTTAAAACTCCAAAAAATGATAAAATAATGTAATACAAGAGATCAAATGAATTATTATTTGGTATGGCCAGTATACTTCTTTTATATTGATATCATACAAAAAGTGTTATAGTCATGGCTATCTAAGGCCTTCCAAAATGTAAACCAAACCCCATACAACATTAAAGAGTGTCATTATATTGTCTAAGAAAATCATATGTATCTATTATAACCCAAGACCACATACAAAGCCCCACGAGACTGGAAAAAAAAGAGATATAGACAAGTAAAACCTGAGATAAAACTGAAGAACACGAGGTGGCTTGGATGGCTTGATTAGATGAATATTTGATGTGCCTTGGCCTTGCCCTTTGATTCATCTCCTAGTTCTTCTTCCACATCAATCGGGTTGAAATCGGTTCCTTGGGATCCTAAAGTTCCTTTCATATCCACTATTTCATCTTTATTGGATAGATCCTAGTCTATCACCTTGAAGCTAATCCCAAAATCCACCCTACATAGGCCAAATAATTTGGCTTCTAGTCACTCCATAGATTAAGCCTACTTGTCCTCTTTGTTATCCATAGATAAAGAAATGATAGTTTTGGCAAGCGAGTAAAACTCCATTGCTCTAAATAATTTGGCATATCTTGATCTTGAGAAACTTGAGTCTAATAAACTACCTTAAAATTCTTTCTTCTCTTGATTTAATTTTTGAGTCTCCAACCATTTCTCTTCCAAGCTCCTCACCACTAACTCCTCCATCCTTTTCTATATTTCAGGAGGAATGACATGGTTATAAATTTTCCTATCCTCATCCAAAAATATCTCCATCCTTATGCAATGAGACTCAAGCATCACCCTTCTTTCTAGAGGAGGCTTGGTTGCACCTCTCCTTCTACCCCCATGGCTACTATATTTTTGTATTTCCTTAGTTATAATTTCATCCATATTAATATCATATAATCAAGCGCGAGGAAAGTTAAACCCAGGAGGAGAAATTCCCTTCCACCCCTATGCTTATGACCACTAAAAAGGACCCCCAACTAAAGTTGGGCCACCTTAGGGTAGAGAAAATTTCCAACAAAGTTTGCGCTAGGGGAATGATAAAACTAGGGAGTGTTTAGAAGAAACAATCTCACTTATGAAACAAGCAACATGTGATGGGACCTAAAAGACAACCGATATCAGATACCCAAGAACCCAAAATATCCATCGAGATGCCACACCTATAGAACCGAGAGCTAATAGAAGGCCCAAAAAGGAAAACACCTAGAGGAATATGAAAAATATTACCTTGACTAAATGACTCAGCCAGGATGGTGAGGGTCTTAATTTCAGGCCTTAAGGAGAAGCATTCATTTTCCCATTTCTTCATTGCTTATGATAACCCTCTCCGCTATGAGCCCTAATATCCCACTCACCTGTCATAACATTATCCTTATGGTTTAACCAAATCCCATTGGTATGAACCATCATTTGAAGTACAACTCTAGAGCTGAGAAAATAGACTATCTGATTCTGAGGTGCTAACTCATGTACAATCGCTCTAGTTTCATCTTTGGAATGTTTGTTTCACTAGCTCGAGAAGGGGATTTCATAATCCTCCCTCCCTCCCAAATCCTCATACCTATGTACCTCTTAATGTAGGACGTCAACACATGTCCCTTGATTTTTCATCATAGTGAAGAGTGGCATCCTAACTCACCTTGTGTGTGGTCAAGGGCCTACCTCTTACCACCCCATCTGAGGGATAAAATGAATTATTTTAATTACATATGATAATCCAATATAACTCAAAAGATAATCCAATAAATTGACCTAATAAGAGATACTTCAACATTAGGTGGTCCTCTGCAAGAGTGAATGATACAATGCAATTACTCCTTTTTTTTCAATTCCAACATACTCAAAACAAAATGTTGATGTATTTGAAATAAATAGAATACAATTAAACATTGATTGGTATGATACATTCATGAGTTTCATGGAAAAATGCCTCAACTTTTTTTAAATATTGTATGTCAAATAGATATAATAGGCAATGACAAAGCTTATCAATCAATAGTGAGGACATGTGTGAATGTGAGCTAACTTATCATTGTTATTCAAGCAAAACCACATCACCTAAAATGACTCCTTGGTTATGGGATTTCAAAGTTACTACCTCTCAATCTTGAGTTGTTAACTTATTTGTTTCCTTACATCCAACGAAGGAAAGATCTTAACCAAACAAAAAAAATTAGTAAATCAAATAAATATAAATCTTTAACCATAATTAAAATAAATTAATAATTATTATTTTTCAATATATTAAAAAATTAATTGCTAACAAAATAAACAATGAAAACTGATTTGTTGACCAATACATACAGTCCATCACCCTTGGGTAGTTGACTTAGGGACAAAATTAAAAAAAGAAAAACCTTATTTACATATGATGAAGGCTAACTCTTAACCAAGCTCAAATAAATATACAATCTTAAACCATAATTAAAATTAATTAAGAATTATTATTTTCAATACATTGAAAAATTAATTGCTAAACAGATGAACAATGAAATCCCATTTGTTCACTAATACATATAGAACATCACCCCTTGGGTGGTCGGCTCATGGGCGAAATTTAAAAAAAATAAAATCCTTATTTACATATATATTATATATGATGAGCCAACTATATTTCATACATTATCAATATATCTTTTCATTATTGGTTTACTTCATTGTAGTAGGCACCGCAATCCATCCAAGCTTTCCTTCCATTTTGCAGTGGCAAGAATCCAACACTCATCTGTGATTCAATTGCGAGGGAAATACACAGTTGCCCCTCCATCCTCAAAGGAACCCAGACCTTGAAACATCATACATTCCATCGTATTTGTTCAGTGATAGAGAACCTGATTTGTTATTGGCATAGGGAAAATGACTACAAAATTGCAAGAAATACGTGTAAAAATTGAAGAATGGCTTCACTTGTGGGAGAAAAAAAAACCATATGTGAATCCTAATTTGAACCCAGTCTTACTTGTGCCTAGCATAGGGGGATCTATATTAATAGTTGTGGATGAAAATGGAGATAAAGAATGGATTTGGGTCTGTGTTTTTGATGCTAAAAGTAAATTACAAAAAAAACTTTGGTTTGTTTTTTATCCCAAAACTGGAAAAACTATGTCCTTGGATCCCAAAACAAGGATTGAAGTCCCAGAAGATAGATTTGGACTATACGCTTGTGATATCCTGCACCCTGATCTCATTGTTCCCATGAATGTTGTTCACTACTTCCATGGGATGATAAAAGAGATGGTGGGTTGGGGATATGAAGAGGGTACTACTCTCTTTGGTTTTGGCTACGACTTTCACCAGAGTAACAGTCTTCAAGAAACAATGGATCATCTAATAGAAAATATTGAATTCGTACATAAAGCTTCTGGAGGAAAGAAGGTACACATCATAAGCCATTCAATGGGAGGTCTTCTTGTCAAATGTTTTGCTGCTCTCTACAATGAAGTCTTTGAGAACTATGTGAACAAGTGGGTAGCCATTGCTGCACCATTTCAAGGAGCACCTGGATTTATAATGGATGGTCTTTTAAGGGGAATTACATTTGTAAAATGATGGAAAGAAGAGCTCTCAGTTTCTAGGTGGAGCATGCATCAACTCATGGTGGAATTCCCCTCAATATATGAGTTGATGGCGTGCCCTAATTTCCAATGGTCTTCACTTCCTTTTCTTCAGGTATGGCGAGAAAAGAATGATGGATTTGGGGACTCATCTATTGAAATTGAAACGTACGGTCCACACTAATAAATTGTGAAGCAAGAAATGCAAAGAGAAAGAATAGAGAAAAAATAGTATTCAATATATTGAGAATGTAAGGAGAAAGTACAATGAGAAGATTTAACGAAGAAGTTAAGTGAAAAAGGAAAATAGCTGAGATAAATAGGCTCAAGCAAATCAAGAAAAGAAAGTATAGCTGGCCAGGACAACTGGCAGTGTACAGTCAACCTATTGAGGTTACATTATATTTAACATTCCCTCCTAAACTCAACAGTTACAAACATCAGCACTGATTATGCCCAAGTGTTGTCTCTGAAAATCAAAAATAGATTTTCCCAGTGGCTTTGTGAAGATATCTGCGAGTTGATCTCGAGAACCACAGAATTGGAGTGCAATATCACCATTATTGACTAGCTTGTGGATGAAGTGAAAATGAGTGTCAATGTGTTTGCTTTTCTTGTGAAACACATGATTTTTGGATAGAGCTATTGTTGAAGTATTGTCACAGAAAATACGAGTTGGATCCTTTTCTGTATGTGAAATATCTTTCAATATTATTCTCAGCCACACAACTTGACAAGAAGTTGAGGTAGTAGCGACATACTCTGCCTCTGCAAAAGATATTGATACAACTGGTTGTTTCTTTGATGCCCATGAAATTAGGTTCGAGCCCAGGTGAAAAGCATGTCCTGAGGTGCTTTTCCTATCATCTAGGCTGCCTGCAAAATCACTGTCTGTGTAACCAGATAGTTGATTAATATCATATTTAGTGTACCATAAGCCAAAATTGAGAGTTCCTGCAATATATCTCAGAATCCGTTTTGCCATTTTCCAGTGAGAATCTTTGGGGGATTCCATGAATCTGGAAACAAGGCTAGTTGCATACATAATATCAGGCCTAGTTGTTGTAATATACAACAAACTGCCTACTAAACTTTTGTACAGGGTAGGATCCACTGTAGGGCCTTCATCTTTCTTGCTCAATTTTGTGCCTGGAGGTATAGGGGTTTCTGCTGGATTGCACTCTTCCATGCAAAATCTTTTGATGATGTCTGCTGCATACTTTTTCTGACAGACAAAAATTCCTTTGGCTGATTGATCAACCTCAATCCCCAAAAAATATTTCATGATGCCAAGATCTGTCATCTCAAACTTAGATTGCATGCCATGTTTAAAATTGGTTAATTCAATATTTCCAGTATATATCCTGTCATCAACATATAAACATACAATCAAAATTTTACCATGCTGATCAGTTTTGGTGTAAAGAGTTGGCTCATTTTGGCTTCTACTAAAACCACTTTTGATCAGATAAGTGTCAATTCTATTGTACCAAGCTCTTGGAGCTTGCTTTAAGCCATACAAGGATTTCTTCAACCGATATAATTTGGATGGATTCTCTTGGACTTCAAATCCAAGTGGTTGATCAACATAAACTTCTTCATCTAAGAAACCATTTAGGAAAGATGAATTGACATCCATCTGGTATACTTTCCATTTATGTTGGGTTGTTATGGCTAATAGAGTTCTTACAGTGTCTAATCTTGCTACTGGAGCAAAAGTTTCACCATAATCAGTACCAGGTTGTTGTGAGAATCTTTTGGCAACAAGTCTTGCCTTGTGTTTTTCGATTTGCCCTTTTTCATTGAGTTTAGTTTTGTGAACCCACTTGACACCGATACTTTTCTTGTGACTTGGAAAATAAAAAAGATCCCATGTCTTGTTCTTCTCAATGGAGTCAATTTCTTGGTTCATAGCTTGAACCCAATGTGGCTCCTTAGCGGCTTCCTTAAAAGATGTAGGTTGACATGACATTAAAGCAAAAAGATTGTGTTGTTCAAAATCATCCAACTGCTGATGGATTTATCTGAAACTTTGAGTTCTCTAATTTTGAATTTCAGAGGAGGAGTCTCTGCTGGAAGTTGAGTTATCCTGAGAATGTCCAGATCATCTTTGTACCTGCAATCTTGGAAGAACAGGTATAGGTATTTGTTGTCCTAAATTTTCTGCATTTTCAGAACTTGGCAGTAATGGATTTTGACTGTCCAGTTGTTGATTTTCTGATTCATTCCAGAATTGATTTTCCAAAAATTTTACATCTCTACTGAGAATTAGTTTCTCTAAGATTGGATTGTAAAGCCTGTAAGATTTAGATGTTTCACTGTATCCAGTAAAGATACATTTCTCACTTCTGTCATCAAGTTTCTTCCTTAATTCGGAAGGTATGTGAGCATATGCTATGCATCCAAATGTCCTTCGATGTGCAACATTTAGCTTTGTCCCACTCCATGCTTCTTGAGGGACTTTCATCTTTAGAATTGTGGTTGGAGATCTATTCAAGAGATAAACTAAGCATGCTACTACTTCAGCCCAAAAAATATTTGAAAAACTTTTCTCTTTGAGAAGTATTCTTTCCATATTCATTATGGTCTGATTCTTCCTTTCAACCACTCCATTCTGTTGTGGAGTATACATGGTTGTTGTTTGCATGATAATGCCTTGTGATTTGCAAAAATTTGCAAATTCATTGGAGTTGTATTCTCCTCCTCCATCGGACCTAAGTGCTTTTATATATTTTCCACTCTGTTTTTCAACTTCTGCCTTGAATTCTTTGAATTTTTCAAAAGTTTCAAACTTGTGTCTGAGAAAATAGATCCAGATTTTCCTGCTAAAATCATCAATAAATGTTAGAAAGTAAAAGCTACCACCTATTGACTCTGTTTGCATTGGTCCACATAGGTCAGTGTGAACTAGTTCAAGATGTTGTTTGGCTTGATTGAATGACTATGGAAAACTTGTTCTCTTATGTTTTCCAAGTATGCAAGACTCACAAGGGGAAGTTTGTTCTTTAAATATGGGAATACCTTTGACCATGGAGTGCTTCTGAAGAATACTTAGACTCTTAAAGGGTAGATTTCCAAATCTTCTATGCCAAACCATTGTTTCATTTAAGGTGGATGCACTTTATGCATATGGTTGAATCAGATTTGCAGTTCTGAGTGTAAGGGGAAACATCCTATTCTGAGTCATGTGAATTTCAGAAATCAACTTTCTACTTGGGATTTTGTCATATATCTTGCAAGATTCTCCCTCAAAGAGTACCTTATAGCCATGTTCAATGAGCTATCCTACACTTAGCAGATTATGTTTCAGATCTGGAACATGATAGACACTATTTATGTCTTTCTTTTCATTTTGTTTAGTAAGAATAGGTACAATTCCTTTGCCTTGAACCTTGACTAAGGAATCATTTCCAAGTGTAATATCAGATGAAATTGAAGAATCAATGCATGAAAGTAAATCTTTGTTACCTGTCATGTGATTGTTGCATCCACTGTCCAGCAACCAGAGATCTTTAGGTTGTTCTTCAGACTTGTGACATGAGAGAAACATACCTTTTGAGGTTTCTCCCGTATGATTTGACACATGTGCTCTTCCTGAGAGATGATCTTCCTTCTTCTTCCGACATTCATATTCATAGTGCCCATATTTTTTGCAGTAATAGCATTGTATGCTTGATTTTTCATTTGATCTTCTCCCTCTGCCTCTTTGAGGCTGAAAATTCCGATTCTGGTGGTGTTGTCTGTGACCTTGGAAATTTTGATGCTAGCTCTGTTGTCTGTTACCTCCATTCGAGTGTTGGTCACTTGTAGTAATCCCTCGTCCTTGGTGACCTCTGCCTCTTCCTCTGCCTCTCCCTCTACTGAAGGAGAATTGAGTTTTGAAGGGATTGACGATTGACTCATCTGTGAGATGCAGTCTGGTCTCATGTGTCACCAGAGAACCAATTAGTTCATCTGTTGAAAAATGTGATAGATCCTTGGATTCAAGGATTGTTGTAAAAACCATTTCGAATTTCTTTGGTAAACTTCTAAGGACTTTTTCAACAATGCGTTGATCATGGATGGATTCACCAGTCAATCTGATCTGGTTCATGATGCCCATGACTCTGGTTATAAACTTATCCACATTTTCGGATTCTGTCATTCTTAGAGTCTCGAATTGCATCCTCAAGGTCTACAGTTTGACTGTTTTGACCCTATCATTGCCTTGGTAGGATGATTTAAGGATGTCTCAGGCCTATTTTGAAGTACCAACGCCTGTGATTTTTGAGAAAATTGAGTCATCCACAGAATTTTGGATCCATAATTTGGCTTTATTTTCTTTGTTTCTCTGAGTTGCCTGAGGAATCCTCTGTTGGTTTATCATGGCGGCAAGGTCTACTGGATCTGGTTCCACATATCCAAGATCCACTGGATCCCAACACTCTTGTGCTTGCAAGAACAATCTCATTCGAAGAGACCAGAACTCATAGTTATTTCCAAGAACAATCAGACCCTGAGTTGGTCCTAAATTGCTAGACGTCTCCATCTTTTAAAGAATTTAACAAAACAGAAAAAAAGTGTTAGAAAATTTTGTATTTACCTGTTTCTTGTGCTTAAACCAGGTCTGCTAATTTCTTGCAGTGACTTCGAAACTCTGTGATTCAATATTTCGCGAGTCTGACTTCAGGACTTCGTTATACGAGTCCTCCGAAATCTTGTTTCTCCATCTTATAATTTCTGAAACGCTGAAGAAAGCTTAACGACCTTGAATTGGCCCTCAGTCTCCATGCAATGTGACTACATGCCTAGATGTTAAAGCACTGCCGGAAAAATGCTGAAATTTCCTTTTGGACAATTCAACGGTCTAGATCTTCCTGTGATCTGACGGTCCAGATTCTTTTCGGGATTTTAGGATGTCAGGTTTCGTGACTTCGCGAACCCTGATATCGAGTTCTTCTGACTCCTCAATTCCCCGATCTCTGAATTACCAAAATTTCGTAATTGGCTTCAAGGATCAACAATCCTCGTTGATTTGAGATCAATGAATCAGATTATTTCGGAATTTTGCGTATCGGTATTTCGCGACTCTTGAATTCGCAATTTCGGGTTTCGGGACTTCCTGTTTCCCAATGTCAAGAACCTATGTCTTCTCGATCTCCCGATCTCCAGAATGTCGATTTGCCAATATGCCAAAGTGTCCTTCTCCTTTTGGAAAATCTCCCAAAATCCTGGATTGCTGCCACGCGTATCCTCAAGATGGAAGGTCCTCCTGCGTTTCACGATTTCACAACTTGCGACCCCCGGTGACACAAATCCACTGTCAACTTGAAACCCTGGTAGCTGAAATACCGATGATTTCCTCGATCTCTGCCACGTGTCCCAACGAATGGACGACTATAATCTTTTCGCTATTTTGGGACTTCCGTCGTGGAGTGTCCCAACCTTTGTCAACAAGACCTCCGATATCCCGAATGCTGAAATCCCGATGTGCTCACTCTTTTCCGGACTTTCACCTCTCATGTTCACGAAGGCTTAACCCTCGTGCATTTCCTGACAAATCCAATGGCTGTCAAGTGTTTGCTGAATATCTGACGGCTGTCGGCTATTCTGAACAAGATCTAACGGCTTAGAATCTCTTCTTCCTTGCACACTCCAGAGGACTAAGCCTCGTGCACTTTTTCACGGAGTCGATGGCTGTCGGTCCTTTACGCAAAATCTAACGGTTGAAATTCTTTCGCCTTTTCTGCGCTCTCCTCATCACTTCTGAACTGGATTTATGCCTCCGATGTCTTCCCAGGACGGATCTTACAGCTGTGATTTCTCGTTCTTGGCTCCTCTGACGTGTTCTTTGCTGCCTTTGCAAGGATTTTCTCCCACGGAAGAAAAAATTGTGAATCTTTCAAAGATTTGAAAGAATTTCACGAGTTCTTTGAAGCTTATTGTTCTCTACTGCAATCTTTGACGGAAGAGAGATATTTCCCAAAATTCTTTAAACGATTATGCCTTCTGCAGGAATCTTTCACGAATTTGAACGAATTTCTTTGAATTCTTCAAATGTTCCTGCCTCCTGCAGCTCTTCCTCGTGAATCTTTGATGAATATGAAATTTTTCATGATTCTTTAGAGTTTATTCTTTTGCAGTCTCTGCTTGCTCAATCTTTTGAGCGTATAGCACTCTGCTTCCTCGCGTGAGCTTCCTACGAGGATCTTTTGAGAGTATTACGAACAACTCTCCAAGCCTTGTGAAAATTCGATGTCACGTGCTCTCATGATCCATGTAAGCTCTGCATTGTGAGGATCATGTTGCTTTCCAGCCTGTGTGAAGAGGCTTACTACTGAAGCTATGATACGATGATAAATTGTGAAGCAAGAAATGTAGAGAGAAAGAATAGAGAAGAAATAGTATTCACTATATTGAGAATGTAAGGAGAAAGTACAATGAGAAGAGTTAATGAAGAAGTTAAGTGCAAAAGGAAAATAGCTAAGCTAAATAGGCTCAATCAAATCAAAAAAGAAAGTACAGCTGGCTAGGACAGCTGGCAATGTACAGTCAGCCTTCGAGGTTACATTATATTTAACACACACAATTGTAATAATATCATGCAACACGCTCTTGTTAATAATACCATTGCCTATGATGGTCTGATAATACCATTTCCATTCAACCGTGAAATCTTGAAATGGGCCAACGAAACCAGAAGGATCATGTCATTGGCAAAGATCCCTCCATCTGTAAAATTTTATAATATATATGGCACTGGCAAGGATACACCATTCASTGTAACCTACGGAAGTGAGCAGAAACCTATATCAAGCATGGAGCAAKTATTGCATTCGGAGGTTGTATACAGATATGTGGACGGTGATGGATCCGTCCCCAGGGAATCAGCTATGGAATATGGTCTTGCAACAGAGGAACGAATAGGTATACCTAGATATCATCATGGCTTGGTCCGCCATGAAAGTGTTTATCGTATACTAAAACATTGGCTGAAGGATGAAGACCCAGATCATTTCTATGATCTTGTTGATGATTTTTTCATTCTTCCAACTAACTATGGGTTGAAGGATCCTGTTGAGTCTCTCTCTCTAGAAATCACAGAAAACTGTGAAATCCTAACTCGTGATTATCATGAAACTGAACAGGATTTTGATAAATTGTGAAGCAAGAAATGCAGAGAGAAAGAATAGAACATAAAACAGTATATTAGAATGTATGAAGAAGAGTACAATGAGAAGTAAGTCTGAAAGAGTATGTACAATGCAAAGGGAAATAGTTGAGCTAAATAGGCTCAAGCAAATCAAGAATAGAAAGTACAACTCGCCAGGACAGCTGGCAGTGTACAGTCAGACTGTTGAGGTTACATTATATTTAACACTCCCTCTTAAACTCAACAGTTACAATCATCAGCACTGACTATGCCTAAGTGTTGTCTCTGAAAATCAAAAACCGATTTTCCTAGTGGCTTTGTAAAGATATCAACAAGCTGATCTCGAGAACCACAGAATTGTAGTGCAATATCACCATTATTGACTATCTCACATATGAAATGAAAACGAGTGTCAATCTGTTTGCTTTTCTTGTGAAACACGTGATTTTTAGATAAAGAAATTGCTGAAGTATTATCACAGAATATAGGAGTTGGATCCTTTTTTGTATGTGACATATCTTTTAATATTCTTCTCAGCCACACAGCTTGATAAGAAGTTGAGGTAGAAGCGACATACTCTGCCTCTGCAGAAGATATTGAAACAATTAGCTGCTTCTTTGATGCCCATGAGATTAGGTTCATGCCTAGTTGAAAAACATGTCCAGATGTGCTTTTCCTGTCATCTAGGCTCCCTACAAAATCATTGTCTGTGTAACTAGAAAGTTGATTACTATCATATTGAGTGTACCATAAGCCAAAATTGAGAGTTCTTGCAACATATCTCTGAATTCGTTTCGCCATTTTCCAATGAGACTCTTTGGGCGATTCCATGAATCTGGAAACAAGGCTGGATGCATACATAATGTCAGGCCTAGTTGCTATAAGATACAACAAACTGCCAACTAAGCTTTTGTACAAGGTAGAGTCCACTGTAGGACCTTCATCATTCTTGCTCAATTTTGTGCCTAGTGGTATGGGGGTTTCTACTGGATTGCATCCTTCCATGCGAAATCTTTTGAGGATGTCTGTTGCATACTTTTGCTAACAGACAAAAATGCCTTTGGTTGATTGATCAACCTCAATTCCTAAAAAATATTTCATTATGCCAAGATCTGTCATCTCAAACTCAGATTGCATGGCATGTTTAAAATCTGTTAACTCAAGATTTCCTGTATAGATCATGTCATCAACATATAAACAT
>SNQJ01S0009969.1:357040-394286 GCA_010110895.2 Picea sitchensis | reverse complement strand
CTATTCAGGAGATAAACTGAGCATGCTACTGCTTCAGCCCAAAACCTATTTGACAAACTTTTCTCTTTAAGAAGTGTTCTTGCCATATTCATTATTGTCTGATTTTTCCTTTCAGCCACTCCATTCTGTTGTGGAGTATACCTAGTTGTTGTTTGCATGATAATGCCTTGTGATTTTCAGAAATTTGCAAATTCTCTGGAGTTGTATTCTCCTCCTCCATCTGACCTAAGTGCTTTGATATATTTGCTACTCTATTTTTCAGCTTCTGCCTTGAATTCTTTGAATTTTGCAAAAGTTTCAGACTTGTTTCTGAGAAAATAGATCCATATTTTTCTGGTGAAATCATCAATAAACGTTAGAAAGTAAATACTACCACCCATTGACTCTGTTTGCATTGGTCCACATAGGTCAGAGTGAACAAGTTCAAGATGATGTTTGGCTTGATTGGAAGACTGTGGAAAACTAGTTCTCTTATGTTTTCCAAGTATGCAAGACTCACATGGGGGAATTTTTTCTTTAAATATAGGTAGACCTTTGACCATGGAGTTCTTTTGTAGAAGACTTAGACTCTGAAATGGTAGATGTCCAAATCTTGTATGCCAAACCATAGTTTCATTCAGGGTAGATGCACTCGGTGCATATGGTTGAATCAGATTTGCAGTTTTGAGGGTAAGGGGAAACATCCTATTTGGAGTCATATGGATTTCAGAAATCAATTTTCTGCTGGGGTATTTGTCATATATTTTGCAAGATGCTCCCTCAAAAAATACCTTATAGCCATGTTCAATGAGTTGTCCTACACTTAACAAATTGTTTCAGATATGGAACATGATAGACATTGTTTATGTCTTTCTTTACATTCTGTTTAGTAAGAATAGGAACATTTCCTTTTCCTTGAACCTTGACTAAGTAATCATTTCCAAGTGTAATATCAGATGAGATTGAAGAATCAATGCATGAAAGAAAATATTTGTTACCTGTCATGTGGTTGTTGCATCCACTGTCCAGCAACCAGATATCTTTAGGTTGTTCTTCAATCTTGTGGCATGAGAGAAACATACCTCCTGAGTTTTCTCCCGTGTGATGTGACACATGTGCTCTACTTAAGAGCTGATCTGCTTGCTTCTTCCTGCATTCAGATTCATAGTGCCCATACTTTTTGCAGTAATAGCATTGTATGCTTGATTTTCCATTTGACCTTCTCCCTCTGCCTCTTTGAGGCTAGAAATTCTGATGTTGATTTTGTTGTTGTTGTCTTTGACCTTGGAAATTTTGATTCGGATATTGTTTTCTATTACCTCCACTAAAGTGAGGGTTACCTTGATTTCTCCCTCTTCCTTGGTGACCTATGCTTCTGCCTCTTCCTCTCCCTCTGCTGAAGGAGAATTGATTTTTAAAAGCATTGGAGATTGACTCATCTGTGAGATGCAGTCTAGTCTCATGTGTCACCAGAAAACCAATTAATTCATCTGTGGAAAAACTTGACAGGTCCTTGGATTCAAGGATTGTTGTTACAACCATTTCGATTTTTTTTGGTAAACTTCTGAGGATTTTCTCAACAATGTGCTAATTAGTGATGGTTTCACCAATCAGTCTGATCTGGTTCACGATTCCCATGACTCTAGTCATGAACTGATCCACATTTTCGAACTCTGTCATCCTTAGAGTCTCGAATTGCGTCCTCAAGGTCTGTAGTTTAACTGTTTTGACCTTGTCATTTCCTTGGTAGGAAGATTTAAGGATGTCCCAGGCCTGTTTTGAAGTACCAGCGCCTATGATTTTTGAGAAAATCGAATCATACACAGAATTTTGAATCCAGAATTTCGCTTTATTTTCTTTGTTCCTCAGTGTTGCCTGAGCAATTCTCTACGGATTTGTCATGGAAAAAAGGGTTTCTATATATGGTTCCACATATCCAAGATACACTGGTTCCCAACACTCTTGTGCTTGCAAGAACGATCTCATCCGAAGAGACCAAAACTCGTAATTCTTTCCCAGAAGAATCGAACCCTGAGTAGGTCCTAAATTGCTAGACGACACCATAAAAAAAATTGAAGGAAAAATAGAGGGAAATTTCGTATTTACCTTTTTCTGTTGCTTAAACCCAGGTCCGCTGCTAGCTTGGAGGTATTCCAGAATGTTGTGTTGCAAGATTTCGTGAGTTTTTAGACGAGTCCTCTGAACGCTTCAACTGTCAATTGTTGATGAGAGCTTATCAGCCTTGAATTGGCCCTTAGTCTCCATGCAATGTGACCACGTGCCTTAATATTAAATCTCTATGGGCTTTTCCGATTCTTTGTTGTTCAATTTGCCGAAATGCAAAATCTTCCTTTGTACAAATCAACGGTCCAGATCTTATGACCAGAACTCTTAAGACCGCAGTCAAACCTCTTATCGGGATTCGGGGTTTCGAAGATCGAAATGCATTGGACCTCTTGTCCACGGAATCCCCAATTTCTCGATTCCTGATTTCATGATGGATGACCTTTCCTTTCGATAAATTTCCCAATTGCTTTGATCTCCGCCACGCGTCCTCCTATATTGGACAGTCCTGATTTCTCCTCGCGATTTTGCGATTTGATCTGTTCCGGATGTCTCGTCTCCAGGATCCGCGAAACGCCGAACCCTGGTGTGCTGATTTGTTCTCCCGATCTCGCCCACGTGTCTCCTCAAAATGGACGGCTCGGATCATTTACGAGGTTTTCACCCTAAAGAAACCCGATCCCTTGTCCTCAAGATTCACGATTTACCGAATCCTGATGTGTCGATGGACTCTCCCCTTTTGGGACTTTTCTGGAGCCCTCAGATTTACGCCACGCGTCCCCTCAAGATGGAAAGTCCACGTTGTTTCGCGATTTCGCGACTTACGAATCCAAATTCTCTGTCAACTTGAAACCCCGGTCGCCTAAACGCCGACGGTTTCCTCGATGTCTACCACATGTCCGAACAAATGGACAGCTGTGATCTTATCGCTATTTCATGAATCACGATTTCGCGAGTTTAGAACTCTTGTTGTGAAGGTCTTTCAAAACCGTGAACTCCTATATGCTGATTTGATGGCACTTGGATCTGTTGCCACCTGTCCTCTGAGATGGACGGATCACAATCCTCTTGGGATTTCACGATTCTTGATGTCGGGATTTCGTGTATCGGAGTTTTGGAGAGTAGTATCCTTCCCTCATCCAACTCCCGATTCCCGATTTTGCGATGGGATAAGATCGACGCCTCATGATCTTTCTTGATCCAACAGTCCATAATGACTCGTGATTTCGCGATTCGCCAATTCTCACACCAGTCTTCTGACCTTTACACCTTGCGAGTCAGCAAAATGCCGTGATCTCACCGCGTGTTTCTTGATGGAAATTCCAGATGATGTCAGGATTTCGTGACTTCACAAGTCAGAAATTTCTCCTGTGCGCTCTAGAGGACTAAACCTCGTGTACTTTCTTGCTGATCTAACGGATGTCGGTCCTCTACGCAAGATCTAATGGCTGAAATTATTTCGTCTTTTCCGCGCTCCCTTCGTCCCTTCTGAACTGGTTTCCCGCTTCGGATCCATTTGCAGGACGAATCTTACGGCCTCAATGGTTGTTCTTTGCACATGAAATGTGTTCTTTGCTCCTGTGGAAGAAAGATTCGTGAATCTTTCAAAGATTTGAAAGAATTTCACAAGTTCTTTGTTCTCTGCTGCAATCTTTGACATATTTGAGTGATTTCCAAAATGCTTTAAACGATGCTGCCTTCTGCAGCAATCTTTCAAAAATTTGAACGAATTCCTTGAAATCTTCAACGTTTTTGCCTTCTGAAGCTCTTATTCGTGAATTCTTTGATGATTCTTGAAAATTGTACAAGAATCTTTAAAGTTTCTTCTTCTACACTCTCTTCTTCCTCGATCTTTCGAGCATTGTATGCTCTTCTTTGGCACGTGAGCTTCTTACGCTGCTCTTTTGAGCATATGACGATCTTCTTCCTCGTGGAAGTTTCCTACGAGGATCTTTMAAGAGTATGACAGACAACTCTCCAAGCCTTGTGAAAAGTCTGTGTCAAATGCTTCTCGAGATCCATGAAGCTCTGCACTATGAGGATCGTGTTTCTCTCTAGCCTGTGTGAAGAGGCTTACTGTTGAAGCTCTGATACCATGATAAATTGTGAAGCAAGAAATGCAGAGAGAAAGATATAACAGAAAACAATACATTAGAATGTATGAAGAAGAGTACAATGAGAAGTAAGTCTGAAGGAGTATGTACAATGCAAAGGAAAATAGCTGAGCTAAATAGGCTCAAGCAAATCAAGAAGAGAAAGCACAGCTGGCCAGGACAACTGGCAATGTACAGTCAGACTGTTGAGGTTACATTATATTTAACAGATTTTGTGGTGATGGGTTTAATCCAAAGTGAAGAAGTCGTACATGCTGCCTTGAATGTTCATCCTCAACCTGATTCATCTCTTGATTCGGAGGAGGAGAAGCTTCAACTGTCAAGAACAATTGAAGAACGTCCGTCAACAACAATTGAAGAACGTCCATTTATCTGTAGGAGGACCATTTAACCTAATTGATTTATTTAATATCGTGAATATGTCTCTGCAGTTTCAATTGGAGATAGAATAAAGAAGTACTAGGAAGCCTACATCAATTAACAATAGGGGTTTCAACAGCAGTAGTTCACATCAATTAGAATAGGGTTTCAAGGAACCCTACATCAATTGACAATAGGGGTCTCAACAACAATAGTTCACATCAATTGAGAATAGGGTTTCAAGGAACCCTACATCAATTGACAATANTAGGGGTTTCAACAGCAGTAGTTCACATCAATTAGAATAGGGTTTCAAGGAACCCTACATCAATTGACAATAGGGGTCTCAACAACAATAGTTCACATCAATTGAGAATAGGGTTTCAAGGAACCCTACATCAATTGACAATATAAGATCGAAGTTTGTATACAAGGGGTTTCAACAACAGTAGATCGAAGTTTTTATCAAAAGAATGGAGTAGCCATTATACAAGGAGTGGCGATGCATCTTCAAACTTCTTGTTGTACATAGATACATAGAATGTGTAATAAAAGTTGCATGTAATTTATTTCCAATATGTTTTTGGTAGATCGTTGTTATAATACATCCTATATGTTTTTTGTATATTGTAGTTATAATATTTTTTAAAACTATTTTCTTTGGAGATTAGATAGTTAAAGATTGTACATATATTGAAGTATTTAAGATTGATTTTTTATTGTTAAATATTTATAAGATTTACTTTTGCTAGAAGGTGAAATTATTATTCTAAAGATATATTTATTATTTATTTATTTATTATATTTATGTGTTTGAATAAATAACATTTGTTTAATACTTTAGTTAATCAAAATGTAATGCAAATTTGAATTGAAGGGTATCGTATATGTAAATCATGATTGTATAATAGAATCTCTTTATCATTGTGCAATTTTTGAAGTGAACCATATATACAAACATAAGAAGCAATTGTTGAGATGAATGATATATGCAAACATAAGAAGAATACATGATGTAGATTTGGAAATATGATGCAAAGATAAGAAGAATAAATGATGTAGATTTGGAAAAATGATTATGGTCTAAAGAAATGTCTAACACAAGAAAACATTTTTTTTTAAGAAATGGCTAAAACATAATCCTAGCTTAGCAAGTAAAGCATGAACAACAAAATTCCATAATCATAAAATTTAAAACACAATCCCCATGCCAACAACTATAAATCAAACAATCATCACCCATAGCCTAACTATGAATTTTAAACCATGGTCCAAGTTCTCATCACTACCCTTGACCTTGTGCACAACTATCAACATAGAAATCTCTTCATTCTCTCTATCATAAGCCAAAATTAGTATCAAATGGTTTCCCATGTGTCCCTTTCGATAAGCCAATATCATAGAGGAAGGATTTTACACAAGTCAATTACTTACAATCCACTTGATTTGTGATAAAGCTACTCAAACTGTATACTCATGCAAAGAGGAGTAGAATAACTTGCACAGTCTATCAAGAAAAGGTAAAGACCTTGAAATTCATAATCTTTCACTTACCAAGATTAACCATATCCTTCATAACAACATGGAAGCATTGACTTCAAGAGTTCAAACATGTATTATCTCACTAAGAAATCAAAACCATTAGTATTTGTAACACTGTTCATGCTTAAAGCATTGATTATAACAACAAAAATTCAAGGCTTATTTGCATCAACACAACATTTAATTATGCAAATTCAAAATCCCTATCTTGACACATTACAAATTATATCATCCTTCAAGTCAGACAAATCTATTTTCATGAGCATCAGATAGAAACAATTAATATTAAATAAGTTATACAAGCCAATCATTATTTCAATCCATTAATAAGAGTTTCTCAATTTACATGACAAAATTTAAATCTACATTAATGAAAAGCTTGCAAGATAATACCAACAAGACGTTCACAATGATATGTGCATGCATCTTCAATTCAACATAAAAATTCCCTAAATAAAATGATTATTTCTCATCACAACTACAATCTACTATAATCATAACCATAACTTTGTTATATCAACAACTATGGAAGAAATCCAAAATTGCATGCTTGATCTCTAATTATCAAAAATACCAAATCATAATGGTGATTTGTCATTCATAATAAAATTAATCAAAAATACCAATTCATAATGGTGATTTGGCATTCATGATAAAATTCCAAAATACCAATAGCATCAAGGAAGTGTTTATTCATCTTAATAGTAATTTGTTCAAATCCATATAAGGAAAACTATTTTTTCATGATAAAATGCCAATAGCATCAAGGAAGTGTGTATTCATCTTAATAGTAATTTGTTCAAATCGATATAAGGAAAACTAAATTTGCAGTAAAAGTATCAAGAATTTGACAACGACAATATCAAATGCATGAAGCAAGGGAAATGCTTGTCATCCTTTTCAATGCAATACCCACCTTCTACCAAAATATTTCTTAACTTGTGTAGCAATTGTGTTTGAATTACATTGCACAATAATCATAAAGCTTTGTAATCAATACCATTGTAACATTTTTAAAAGAAAATATTTCAATAACATTCCACATTGTTTATGCCCATAGGGATGAACTCTTTGTCATCAATCAATACATTACCCATCATTTTAAAGTGAAAATTTCAAGTCAATAAATCTGATATTTACAACAACTTATCACAATTTCAAATACTAATATGAATATTAAAAAATCAAAATCAACATGACAATGTTCAAGCCAATAGATCTGATATTTACAACAACTTTTCACAATTTCAGATACTAACATGAATATTAAAAAATCAAAATGACAATGTTTTACCTGCAAAAAAAATTCACTCCATCAAACAACAATAAATTACTTTAATAGTGCAATCCTAAAGGCTTATAATTCACTCATCTAAGAAACTCCAATAATTAAAGGGAAGAAAATTCCCAATTATAAGTAGTTATTTTTCGACACAAATCAAATCATTCATCTATATTTATAATGTAGACTACCTTATATAAGCACTAGTTATACAAACAAAATGAATTACTCAACACATATGCAAGAAGAAAAGGGCTTTCCAATTTTGGGCATCAATTCACACATAAAAAAATTCTTTAATTCAACTCAAATGCAATGCAAAATACTTGAAAATAGTTCACCCATAAAAAAAAATTTATTCCAACGCAATTCAATGCAAAAGAGTTACCCATTTTGGGCCACGATTCACCCACAAACATCTATTTATTTCAACACAATGCAAAAAAATGCATTGTCCAATCTAGGAAATTATTTTCCTACACTCATCGATTTGTTTCTTCATACTTATAGAAAAAATAATATGCCAAATCTAAGACACAATTTTCCTTTCCAAATTATTCTACGCATATATGAATAATGGAAAGAATATAACAAACATGGGCAACGATTTTTCCATCCAAATAGTTGCATGAATTCAATGGAAAGATTATAAAAGATATAGAAAATTATTTTCCCATCCAAATTATTCTACCAATTCACGAATACAATCGAAGGATTATTTATGGATGAATACAATGGAAATTATATGCCACATATGGGAAATGATTTTCCCATTCAAATTGTTGCATCCATACACAATTACCATTGGAATGCCATGATCACGCATTATTGATCCATTTATATGTTTTATGAAAGCCAAAATGACCAGTTGTTGGTGATACATGGTATTTAGATAGAACAATTGATTTAAAATTGGAGTTTTTGGTCAAATACAGATGTACTTTTTAGAGGATTTCATCATTGTGCCAAGTGTAGCCTAAAGATGCATAAGAATCATGTTGAAGTTATTGGATCAAGCTAGAAATATTGGGATCAATGAATCATTCATTGTAAACTTCATTCACCTAACCAACTATAACTAAGAAGAGTGAGAAAAGGGACCCTTCTTCTTCATATTTTCTAGAGAGAGCATCAACTACTGCATTCTCCTTGCCCTTCTTATAAATTATTTCATAATCATAGCCTAAAATTTGGGTAACCCATTTCTATTGTTCCAAGGAGAAAATCATTTTCTCCAAAAAGTGTTTGAGGCTATGTTGATCAATTTTAATTTGGAAACATTTCCCAAGCAAGTAGGGATGCCAAATATACACAATGTGCAAAATGGTGAACATTTATTTCTCATAGGTGGATTTGCCTGAGTGTCACTCAAAAATTTATTTACTAGTAAAGGATAATGGTCTAGCTTCTTACATGTGAAATGTTCCTATTCCTTTGCATAAGGAATCTTGTTTGAAAACAAAATTCTTCGTGAAGTATGGAAGATAAATTATAGGGGTTTTACACATAGCATCTTTGAAAACTCGAAAGGATTGACCTGTGGTTGCATTCCATACGAAATATTTTTTCTTAATTAAGGAAGTGAGGGGAGAAATGTATTTAATTTTTCTTAATTAAGGAAGTGAGGGGAGAAATGTGTTTTCCATAGTTCTAGACAAACTTTCTATAGTACCTTGTGAGACCAAGGAAGCCTTGTAAACTTTTAATAGTCGTAGGACATGGCCAATCTTTCATTGCTTCAATTTTCTTTGGCTACACTCGTACATCATCCTTACTAACAATATGGACCAAATATTTTAATTTTGAGACACCATATGAACATTTGGACCTTTTGAGAAAGATTTGATGATGAGAAAGTAATTTTAAGACCTGTTCTAAATGGGTAACATGGGCGTACAAAGTTTTGTTGTGGATTAGGATGTCATCAAAAAAGACAAGCACAAAATTATGTAGAAAGGGTTGGAATATGTGATTCATGATACTCTAGAAGGTGGATGGTGCATTAAAAAGGACAAAGGGAATCACGAAGAACTCATAATGTCCTTCATGAGTGAAAGAAAAAGATTTGGGAATATCAACCCCTTTCATACAAATTTGGTGATCTCCGAAATGAACATCAAATTTGGTAAAAAAATGATCACCTTTAGGTTCATCCAAAATATCATCTATGATTGGAATGGCAAATTTATCCTTGATGGAAATTCTACTAAGAGTGCAAAACTTAGGACACATGCAAAATGTTCCTTCTTTTTTTAGTACAATGGCAGTAGGAGATGAATAAGGAATGGTACTAAGGAGCATGATGGACACAACTAACAATTATAGAACAATATTTTCAATTTGATTTTTCTGAGCAAATGGGTAGTGATAAGGGTGAACATTGGGCAAGAGGATACCATGTATGAGTGGAGTAGAATGATGAGGACAATAAGCCTTGGTTGTTTCAAAAAATTATTGGTGTTAAGATACGATGAATTGCTTGTTAGGATGAATGAGTTAGGAAGGGGTCTCAAAGGATTCAATATTATGGAACTAGACAATAATTCAATAATGGATCTTTTTAAGGATTTTTCCCATATGGTGTGAGATGACTGTCTCAAGAGAACCTATCGTGATTCCTTGGAAAGTGTAGTGATTCCCATCCTACTAAAAGCTCGTGTATAACTCTGTGAAATATATGGTGATGGGGCCCAATGTGTGTAACCATTCAACATCCAAAATAATGTCACAACCACTCATTTATATTTAAAACATGTGAGATTTCAAAGAATAATCATGATTTTGAAGGCATGCATTTTTACAATGACCCCCACATTTCATGGAATCTCCATTAGAAATCATGATATGAAAGTTGTTCACTGCATGGATATAGAAATGTGTCTTTTAGGAAACTCAATGGTGAATAAATCTATGGATTCTACCACTTTCAATTAGGATAATGACTTTATGATGCTTGATGTAGCCAATCAATTTAAGGGTTTGGTGAGATGAAATACGAGTCAAGGCATGTAGGGAGGTTTGGGGTTACGCATTTGGTTGATCAAAGGAACAAGTGTCATCATCAGGATGAGCCATATATTCTTTATGGAGAGGATCACCATCATATTCTGAAATGTCCTCATAAATGGTCATAAAAAGTTTCTTCTCCTTACATTTATGCCCAAAGTATTTTTCATCGCAATTGTAGCAAAGGCCTTTAAGTTGATGTCAAGGAAAATTTTAGGGGATAAATTTCACCCATGGGATAATTTTCCATGCTTTTTCCCCGAAAAAGATTCATCAATTTCCATTTTTTTCTAAAAATGATTCTCCCAAATTCTATAGAACAAAACTATTTTACCTTTAAAAATATCCCAAAATTCATAGAAACTGCATAAAATCCTTAGAAATTTGAATATTTTTACAAACATATCACCAAACAGTTTATAAATTGAATATTAAGGACTAGTAAGATTCACCAAGGTTTTTACATTTTGAGATAAGTTTCTATCCTCAAAATTATCCTTGGTTGATTTTCTTCCATTTCAACACAAGTTAATTTGTGGATCTTGAGAGGAAAAGAGAGATTCGTGGGATGGGGAAAAGGAATAAATGATGGTTTTTTTATTTGAACATTGACCCCTGATTATGAGATTCCTTGGCTCAATGAATGGCTTCAACACAAGTTATAGGGAGATACATTAAGACTTGAGAATACATTTCTTCCTTTAGAACACTAATAAATCATTCTTGGAAGAAGGTATTAGATAGACCTTCACTATGGAAAGCAAGTTGCTCAAAATCAAATATGTAGTCTTCCACTATAATTGTTTTTTTAAGATTGTTCAAGCATCCCAAATGATGAGTATCAAGTTCAAAACATTCATAAATATATGAAACAGATTGAGCCCAAGCAATATAAACTCTATGGGAATTCTTAAGCCAATTCCATGATTTCCATCACTTAGGGTCTAAATACAATACACTAACATGAAGTTTCATTAATTCATTAGTGATTCCATCAAGGCTAACTTCATGAATGTGGGTAACACTTTCGTGAAAATCCGATCTCAAAAATTTCGAAAGACATTTTTTTCGGCCGAAGTAATATTTTTTTTTCGGCCGAAAGGTATATTTTTTCGGCCGAAATATGTTTTGGCGGAACCTTTGAACGTCAAATCAAATGTTACCATGACAATGCCCTCAATTTGCATGTACAATTTTAGTCGGACGGATTTTTTCTTCTAGAAAACTCTTTTCACCCTAAAGATATTCTGGCCAAAAAGATATTTCGGCCAAAAGAATTTTTCAGCCAAAATATTGTTTTGGCCGAAACATTCTTTTGGTCGAAAAAAGGTTTATATATTACTCGCACATCATGACTTTTTTCTGAGTTCTTGGCAGATGTTTTGTCTGTGTGAGAGTGATAGTGTGAGTGTGTTGGCGAGTTCTTGTGTTTATGCGGTTGTGTTGACGAGTTCTTGGCGGTTGTGTTGGCGCACATTTGTGTTGGCTAGTTGTCGGTGCGGTTGTGTTGGCGAGTTCTTGGCAGAGATGTGGGTGTAACGAACCTCCCATTTCGTTACGACAAAAATCCTCACATAACAAGTGCAATTTTCTTTTTTTTATGTGTGTGTATGTAGGAAGGTAATAATGACATTATACTCAACATCGCAACACGATGACAAACACAACACATGCAACTCATGCCACAACAAACATAACGAGCTAACATAAAAGCACATCGAGCACCTGGAAGAAATGTACGACATTCAACCGACGAAGAATAAGAATGACTACCCGCCCGTCCTACCCTGCAATGGTTAGGACCTCCAGGACACATAAGAAACGCTCAAGCCCAGGTTCCCATCGATTTTGACCATTTAAGGTCTCAAAGCTGGCAACTATTCTGAGGAACAAGGAGGTGTCTACATCTCGCCCGACACAAGCAGACCAAACCTACTAAGTTAAGGACAATCATCCTAACAACCCCACGCACCCAAAATTAATTACACAAGTAACTAGAACCCTTACAGTGAACAAACCAAGCACATTAAATGTTTACAAAACCAAGTACAAACATTAATTAAAATGAACAATAACACCCTCAATGGGAAGTGCAAGCTAAAAACAACTTCGTCAACAACCCAACCATTAATCAAGGCTAAATGGTCAATATCTATGATTTAAATTGGCGTTAATTACAAATCAATTATCCAATCTAAATCTCATTAGTCAACGAGTTACCAACCGAACTTAACATGAATTATGACTCAAATTTAGTGAGTCTCGGTTACCAATTAGGCGATATCTATAAATCCAACTAACCATAAACTTGAATAACAACATTAACATTCTTAAAGTGGAATGCTACCTATAACACTTATGAACAGTTATACCTCAACATTAGTCTAGATATAATGAATGAATTAACCACACTAGTTGTTTATTATCATTGAGGAGGAAAATCCAGCTAATAACATTGTTGTAGAAAATCAACAAGGTAATTACATATATGTTATATAACAATTTATTACAGCAGTTAACAAGGCATTTAACATAATGATTAACATAAACAATTAATTGAGCAATAACAGGGTAGTTTGCATGAGTATTTTCATAACAAGTATTATAGCACTAACAAGACGATTATCATGTTAATTAACATAACAATTAATATAACAGTAGCGAGGCAATTTATATGATGGTTAACATAACGATTAATAGCGCAAAAACAAGGCAATTTACATAACTGTTAACCATTTAACTCGCTGTGGCATTTAATCAATAAGTAGGAATCTGTTGACCATTCACAGTGCTATAGCAATTGTTCTGGCATTTAGTAAGGCAATTAATATAGCATTTAACATTGCAATTAACAAGCCAATTAACTGTAGCAATTGTTCTGGTAAATTCATGGTCATTTAACAACAAACTCAGTGGTATACATAGTAAAAACTCAGAGATAAAAACATGTTGTAATCAGTGATGGAATCGCTTGGATTCAGTGAATAATACACTATAGATTCAGTGGTAAAACATGGTGTAAACTCAATGATGAAAACACGTTGAATTCAGTGACAGGAGCACTTTAACTCCGTGGTATGAATAATATAATATCATAGATAAAAACGAGTTGTAATCAGTGATAAATCGCTTGGATTCAGTGATGAATACACCGTGACTTCAGTTGTAAATCGTGGTGTAAGCTTAGTGATAGAAACACTCCGAAACAAGCTAAAAACGTTGATCTACAAAGTCCATTTTTAAATTCCAACCATGGTCATTCCCAGCAAAACAATCACCAGTTTTGAAGGAGAATTCGTGGGCATTTAACAACAGTCTATGTTATTTTTTTAAAAGAAAAAACGTGGATAATTTAACAACAATCTCTTCACGTTTTAAAGGCAAAAATTGTGGGCATTTATACAACACTCCGTGTCATTCTTTAAGAGCAAAAACGTGGGTGATTTAACAGCAAGATCTTCTCATTTTAAAGGCAAAAATCGTGGGCATTTAAACAACAGTTTATGTCATTCTTTAAGAGCAAAAACGTAGGTGATTTAACAGCAATATTTTCACATTTTAAAGGCAAAAATTGTGGGCATTTAAACGACAGTCTATGTCATTCTTTAAAAGAAAAAACGTGGGTAATTTAACAGCAACTCGGTCACGTTTTGAATGGCAAAATCATGAGCATTTACACAACAATCACAGTCTCAATTTAAAAGAGGAAAAACATGTATAGGGACACACCAGAAGGACATTCATGGCTATCCGTATTTAAAATATGCAGAATGATGTGCCCAAAACGCACCAAAAGGAACTCCATGTTGCCATAATCATTTAAAAGGGAAAAACGTTGGAAAAATGAAGACATGGAAATAAATTCGTTTTCCATTGCCAGAATACCAATGCCACGCAGACAGGAATACAAAAAACATTTTTCATCTCCCAGACACCAATATAAAATGTAGATAGGAAATCAAGCGTTCTTCTCGTTGCCAGAGTACCAATACAATGCAGACAGAAATACAAAAAAAATGTTTTTCATCTCCCAGACACCAATATAAAATGCAGATAGGAAATCAAACATTCTTCCCATTGCCAGAGTACCAATACCATGTAGACAGGAATACAAAAACGTTTTTCATTTCCCGGACACAAATATAAATGCAAACAGGAAATCAAATAAAATGTTTTTCCATTTCCACGATACCATTATAAAAATTGCAGACCTGAAATCAATTCTGTTTTTTTTTCATTGCCAGAATATAAAATAATAAAAATGAAGACATGAAACCATTGTGTTTTTCCATTGCCACAATACCCAAAAATTTGCAGACATGGAATCAATCAGTGCTTCCATTTCTATAACCCCAATACACAGCGCAGACAACAGTAAGAGAACGCAATGATCTAATGGGAAAGGTCATGGAATGATTGCAGGGGTTCTATCAGTCAAGGCATAGAGAAAACCAACCAGGGCACCAAATAATCAACATGCATAGGTCGTTGTCAGATGGCGGAATCAACAATCAACCAAGGACAAACATCAAGGGTAGCCAACTAACCGGTTTGTCCTTTGCTCACCATCCTCACACAGAAAAGCAGGGCGTTGAGATCCATAGGTCTTTTAACGCTAAGGCAACGACTGTAGAACAGGCTCCTAGCCGACTGCTCAGGCGAGCACTGGTGAGCTAGGGATGAAGGCTAAGCAACCACGGAGATCACAATCAACACAGCAAGGTGGTCAAGACATGCGGGAAAACGAAGGCCATGGGAGTGAACAACCATCGAGCTAGGCTAAGGAAAGATTCAGTCATCAATTTAAAAAAAACATCAGTTTACTTATCCATTAAATAAGTAGATCCAAGTATAAGTCTTAATACATTCTACCATACAAAAATGGAGAGAGAGTATCATTGCCTGATCGTCCGCTCTGAATGACATCCCACGTGCTCCATTCAACTCCTGCTTGCCGATCGTCGAGACTTCACCGGTACCTCCCAGCCAATGCTAGGGGTACTCTTCTTCCCCCTTAGCCCCCCGAGTCGTAAAGGGGCCACACACTCACTATCCAGAGATTTTGACTAGCTCCCAGCTCACCTCGCAAGGCCGAGCTACCACTCCTCACCGAGCTGGGTATCCCAACTCCCACAAGTTAAGTCAGTCAAGAAGATATTTCTGCAGCGTAACGTTACGCAAAACAGAAGATCCCCCTACCTCCATCTCCTCCCTTCATTATATAGTGTTTCGTGGTTCCTTACTTTCCTAAAATCTCGTTTAATTAAGTTTTAAAAATTTAATTCTTAAAAATTCCTCTCCGTACAAGTGTCCCCCATCCCCTACATCCCTCCATAAATTAATTTCTTTAATTAATTAATTATCTTTATTTCCCTCACCCACCTAGAGTTACTCCTAGAATCACTCCTAGGTGTCTCCAAATTCTCTTACAATTTTTAATGGTTTTCCCTATTATTAAATTGTTAGCTTAGTTTAAATTAGAAAGCTCTTAAATGGTAGATATTTTTTATAAGTTTGACTTTCCACTTTTTCCCTTGTTCCCCTTTTTCCCTTTTTATGTTTACCTATTTTCCTAGTTTCCTAAAATTTTAGATTTTCCCTCTTTCCCCTTTTTAATTAGAACTCAAAAAGGCAAGTATGGAAATTAACCCTTTTTCCCTTTTCTCATTTATTTAGTATTTTAAATTATCAAAATAATAAAACACTAATTCCCCTTTTTCTTTTAATTTTTTTTTTTTTTTTTGTAACTAGGGGAATCGGTAACAACGGCAGTATCGTACTCGCGTGACACGGGTTCGAATCCTGCCGACTGCCTTATAACCCCTAGGGAGAAACGCATCGCCCGCAAGCACGCCCTCCGGGTAAATCGGGGTGAGAATCGACCTTGAGACCTCATTTTACATAGTTCCTTCCATTTACACGGCACTTGTCAATCAGTCTACACCCCTGCGGGCAAAAGGTATGCCGTCTTGGCCCAGTTAAGCTTTTCTGCAGCTAGACCATGTCCTTGCTCAGGTTTGAGCACAAGACCTGACCTTCGTTGCAAGAACGACTTTACCATCTAGCCGCCTCCGCTGACCTTCCCTTTTTCTTTTAAATTTTATTCCAATAGATTTTTTTATTTTTTTTTATGAATAAATTAACTTTCTTATTCCCTTCGTGTTACAAGATTTAACGAAGAGTATAATTATTATTTATGTTGTTTTTATTTTTATTATTATTATTATTATTATTATTATTATTATTATTAAATTCTTAACACAATGTTCATCCTAAGGCCGTCTAGGTTCATTCATTTTATCAAAAATAATGCGATGTGCCCTTTAGGACGCACTAGGTGCTCCAAGGGTGCCACTCACCTCATCTGTTCCCTTGCGCGATGTGCCCTTCAGGATACACCACGTGCTCCAAGGGTGCCACTGATTGACTTGGTAGACATTAATAACCCCTGGAGTCAATACTCCGCCAGGTGAACTTGTGGGAGACTAAGGGCCTCTAAGGAATAAGGCCCTCGTCTTATTGCGTGCCCCTTAGAATCATCATGAATGACTATCGCAGTCTTCCCTCATGGCATCGTGGGTCCTCTCGAACTAGGTAAACGTTAACCTACAGTTCGAGCCACGGCGGGAGTGCTAGTAGGTTGTAGTAGGGTTGTTGTCCACACCTCTCCCTCAACATCTCTAGTAGTTGTGTGTGACCCCTTTACTCCACATGTGAGTCTGTTCGGAAAGCTATCGTCAGCCTGCATCATCAGCAAATCATGTCAGAACATATCCATATCATATCATCTAATCAGATGCACTAATATTATAGTAAAACAATCAAACCCCATGGTACACTCCCTAACTCGATCCAGAGTCCAAGGGGTTCCATCGATGCCTTTGCATCCTTGAGGTCCAAAATCCTGCACACTCAGTAAACCGAGTCAATAGCATATGTCTATGTTAATGCAGTAAAACAACATGTCATCAACCCATAACGCCTCATAATCAAAATCAAAAGTTTTAATAGCATAGTAATCTGGATCACTTGCGAGCAAGTGTCCTCAAAGAATAAGTTCGCTCAGTGTGCCAAATCGGGATGTTACAGTGGGTCTTGGAGTCTTGGAGCTGTGGAGGTGCGGGTGTTGGAGTCATGGAGCTACGGAATTTAGGTAAGTGGCTATAAATTTAAATTAAATTAAATTAATTATTGTTAATTAAATTAGGAGAGTGTTATATAACAACCTATGTTAATTAATTTAAGAGTTTGTGTTATATAATATAACACAATGTGTTATATTATATACCACAGTGTGTTATATAATATAACACAGTCTTTGTTATATAATATAACATGGACTCTGTTATATTATATAACACACTATGTTATATAATATAACAGAGTCTGTGTTATATTATGTTATATAATATAACAGAGTCCGTGTTATATTATATAACACAGACTATGTTATATAATATAACACAGACTGTGTTATATAATATAACATGTCTTATATTATATAACTGACTTTGTTATATAATATAACACAGTATGTGTTATATTATATAACAAATATTGTGTTATATAATATAACACAGTCTGTGTTATGTTATATAACACACACTGTGTGTGTTATATTATATAACACACACTGTGTGTTATATTATATAAAACACACTGTGTAATTGCAAATATTAGGAAATCCTGTGTGTTGCATTGTTTAGTTCCTATTTCTTATTCATTAATTTAGTTTCATATTCAGAAGATTTGAGCATAAAATATTAATTGTAGATGTCAGAAAATAATATGACTATCCTCCCCATTAGTTGTCAGTTTTGAAAGACCAAAATCCATTAGTTTTCCATTCAAATCGTTATCTAACGGGATGTTGGCGGTCTTGATATCCCTGTGAATTATTTTGGGGGTGCAACCTATGTGCAGGTATTCCAATCCTTGAGTAGAAACCACAGGTGTATAAGTATTACACATGATTTGTCCTTCCTAATATTAAGTAGAAATCTAAATATTTACTCCTATTTTAATGTAATCGATACTCAATTTAGATCACCAAAACATCATGTACATCAAAGTAATTAATAGAGAGTTACCTTGAGTTGCATCTTCGTTTAGAAATTCAAACGTTTCAATAACTCTTTTGAGATTGACCTAGGATAATATTCCTAAGTTTGTTCGTGCACCCTTTCACAACGCTATCATAGATGCACATACCCAAATTTGAACACACAACCATCATTCTTCATATTGTAAAAAATATACTTATCCACATTTGACAACCCCAATTCTGGCTATATATTTTTCTATCTGCAATAAAAAATTTCTTATATAAAATGTATGCAAAGTCTGTTAACTTCTAATTCGAACAGTCCCAATTTCGACTCTATATTTTTTGTCCAACACTGTCGACGCACTACCTCAGCAAGTTGATTGGTCCAACACTATCCATTTTGATGAAAATATTTGAAATGCATGGCTATTGCTGCTACTTATTTAGAATTAAGAAATATACAAAGGAGAAAATTATTGTGGTGTTATTCTATCTCACAAATTTAAGGTCTCTGCTAAGGAAACATTTAGGATGAGATGCAAAAAGAAAGTAGAAGACAAGTACTTAGGTTCAAAAGAAAGTAGAAGACAATTAAACCATCTACCACCAAGCATAGAGAACCAACTTGTTCCCTGAAAGTTCAGTTGTTGAGATCTTAGGAAGGTTTATTTCTCGCAAATTAAGTAGGCTCATTTCTTTGCACTAAAAGTTCAAGCTCCCTAACCTCATTACTAGGCCACTGTTGACCACTCAAAATTAGTGAAAACAAGGTGAAATGGTGGAAGTAGTACCTTAGACATGTTGTGATTTACAAATCTCAAAGTTGTGTTGATTAATATTTAGTGAATATTTTTTATCTTTTACATTGATATTGTGTTATAATGATTTAAATATCGAGTTAGTAATTTTACAATTTTATATTGATATTGTATTATTTCTATTGGATGGCTTTTCATATTTTATTTTCTTGTTCTTGGAAACATAATGTAGAACTAAATAATTATTACATGTGGTGAAATTGAAAACAATTATGTGGTGCAATGTTTAATAAATTATGATAAATGTTAAAATAGGTTTTTATTTTGTTATTCTTTGTTGAAATATAATTCAAAAGTAGAAGATTATTACATGGTGAAATTGACACCAATCTTGTGGTGCAATTTCTGTACTAAATTCTTATAAATGTTAGAATAGATTTTAAACATATTATTTTGGAATTGTTGTTTATATTCAATGTACAATTATGGTTTATAACATTTTTTATCTGAATTTTTTTTTTTTTATTTATTGGGAAATTATGATTTAAAATAAAATTTATATTGGTGTTAATTAAACATTTAGCTCATATATATGTGTGAGAGAGAGAGAGAGCTAGATCACATATAATATATATGTGAGCTAGCTCATGAATTTAATATATATGTGAGCTAGCTCACATATAATATATATGCAAGTCCCTTTCCATGTACAGGGAGAGGCCTAAACTCGGGCATGTCCCTCTACATGGACATGGTCATATTCGACCCTATTCCTTATCTTAGTAAAGGCTATGTGTTACATCTAACACATAATATGATTCAATTTGGAAGGTATAAGTGATACACATGAACTAATCCCATTACCACTAACATGATTATACTGCTTATGGTATAGATACTAGTAATACTAGACCTGAAGAGTTGTCTCAGATTTACCGGTGAATATGGTAACATATGAAGAAGGGGAATCGATATGAATACTCTGATATAGGGTGGTATAGATAATAGCCATAATGTTCCATGAAGATCATACAAATATTAGTGGCCTATACCTTAGACTCAGAATCTACACTCTTAACTATATTGTAATATTCACATAGCTCATACGAGTAAGATATGAACTTGATTCCATTGTTTTAGCTCTCTCTTAATCAAAGTAAGACCCTTTGTAAGACCCTTGTTAATGATGCTACTAGGATAGTTATAATGTTTCTTATAGTAATAGTTCTATTTACACTATTCAATACGAGTAAAGTATAATGAATCCCATAATATATGATAGTTACAACATGTGGAATTGATATAGAAGAGTACTCATCATTATTTTCATATAACTAGGATCGATAGTAATAAAGTGTGACCATGATTGAGCTTATATTATGTAAATATGATAGGTCTATGTTTATGTTAGCTTATGAGCTTTAACTATCCTCTGCCTAATCTGATTCCATTGTAATTCCGTGAATCATTCGTATTACTTGGAGCTAAGATCGGTATCACTCCTAGTTATAGTGTACCTACTAGTGAACATATCTTAATCATAGACTACGTGAATTATAGAATCATTACCATTGGTTGATACAGATCCATTTTACATATATAGGCAATGTTATACATCTTATCATACGTGTTATTACTAATATATCATGAAATATACCATATCTAAGCTTTTAGTAATATATGTGATTACAATACCATCTTTAAGTCGAGTTACAATTCCATGTATTCTCCTTATAAGTGTATGTTTCCCTTTAATTATAGCATATTGATTAGTGTATTAGCTAGTCTAACAAACTCAATATCATGGAAACAATAGGGATAAAGTTTACATAAAATGAATCAAACTTGTTGTAATCATACCCGCTAATTGTATAGGGTTGAACATGATGAAGTAATGAGCTAATATGATATGAGACCACAACAAGCCCTCTATGAGACCTCATACATTAGCTTTGATGATCTATTACCCTTTGTATTTACACTAATATGGCACAGATACTAGTTGAAGATGGTGATCAAACCAATGTAATTAGTAGTTCATAATCGTATACATTACTCATATTAGGAATGTGTACTCATAGTTGGTTTTGTACTAATTTCCATATTTAAGTAATGGAAATCAATGGTAATAAGATAAGCTAATCCACAATCAATGGTAATAAGCTAAGCTAATCCACAATCAATCATGAAGGCGAATAACACATGTAGGAGGACACATTGGAATAACCTCACTCATATGATGGCAAGGAAATGGACCTTGGGGATCTCGACCTAAAGTCCATTTCTTCTTCATAATAGCAACAAGACTTGAATTCAATCGCTGAGCAATAGGCTCAACTTCTGAAGGACTCGTTGGTTCATAAAAAAATTCTTAGCAACCCAACAACAAAAATAAAAGGTATGCCATCTATTCCCAATGATACAAGAAACTAAATGCCTCCAATTCCTCTATGGAAATACTTAAAAATTGGAATTTGATATAGACATTAATAAATAATTTATAAACAATATGGATTTAGTTGATTTGATATAGACATTTAACAATCAAATATTATGTTTTTAAATTTGATATAGACATTCAACAATCAAATATTAAGAATAGAGTAAGCATTTAAGTGTTTAGTATGTGCGTGAGAAGTTGTCCAGGAGCTGAATCGATTGTCTTTCACAACGGTGTTAAAGACTTAGATTCAAATGCCCTATTTTTTTGTACATAGATAATATTTTATTAAAATTGGTTGTGATTTGGCCGCGGGGGGGAAGCCTTGTGGCCAAACCATTGGCACGCCCATGGCTTGGCCACATGGCTACCTCCCCACGACCAAGTCACAGTCATTTCAAATGTTTTGTATTTTATAAAAATTTCATAAAAAATTCAAACTGTCCAACTTTTTATTTCAAACGTTTTGTATTTTTTTTTAAATTTCAAATCTTTAGGAATTCAATTTATAAATCCATTTTTACATATGTATTATTAGAGTATCATAAGTTATAAATATTATTTTACAGATTGTTGATTATGGAAATCCTTTTTGTAGTAACCACTTTATCTTGCCTCAAGTATTTCTCCACTTTGATTAATGCCTATTTCAATTTCTTCATATTGTCATGAGTCTTGGTCACATCTTTGTGTAAGACACGAGTGACCTACTTGTGTAGATTTGGTTTTTCCTTGAAATTCATTCGATCAACATTTAATGTAATATGCTTGGCTTTTTAGTGAGTAACTGACTGAATTTCACTTTTTTCAGTCTCTAGAACAACCAAATTCAACACTCACTTTTGATATGGCTTCTCTTCCAAACCATAGACTTTTATCATAGTAAACTGCTCAAAAAGGAACCAGTCTCCCACTTTGGTGGTATTTTGGAATTGTAGTGACCCTTTGACTAAAGGAATAATTATAACGAATAATTTATTTTGGATAATAAAGTCTAATATAGAAATAAAAGAGTTTACATACTGCAAAAAACATTCACTAGTGACATGATATCTTACCATTCGCAGCCACTCAATGGTTGGGAGAGAAACATGTTGGTTGGTCATTCACCATCCTAGACTTAAAATAACCCAAATGTGAGCAGTTTTAATTGATTAATAT
The DNA here is from genome assembly GCA_010110895.2 of Picea sitchensis. Taxonomy (NCBI): domain Eukaryota; kingdom Viridiplantae; phylum Streptophyta; class Pinopsida; order Pinales; family Pinaceae; genus Picea; species Picea sitchensis. The sequence continues at coordinate 371,533 of SNQJ01S0009969.1, read as the reverse complement.
ATGGATCAAGTGAGACTAGTACCAGAATGACCTGGTACCCCTCAAATTTAAAAATTGTTGGTGCATTGTATTTTCCAAGAACTTGCAGAAGTCAAACTTTATGACGGTTTGATTCTCAGGGTGTGACAAGGCTACTAGGAAACCAAAACACAATGATATCCATTATAAAACTATTATAAATAGAAACAAAATTTGAAACATAGGCAGTATATTCACTAAATTCATTCCCTCAACCTCCAGAACAGATACACCGAAACATAGGTAGTATATTCATTGTTCTAACATTGTAATATGTTATAACATATTACAATGTAATATGTTATATAGTAATATTTGTTATGACATATTACATTGTAATATGTTATGGAAAATATGCATTAATATAGCACATCAAATAGAAAACAAACAATGAAACATATGTAGTATATTGATTGTAGTCATTCCCTCAACCTCCAAAATAGATACACCAAAATATGTAACAATCACTTTGCATTGATAGCGAAATTGATAAACGACATAAATATTTCATGTCAAAGCCTCATTTACAAATATATAAGAAAGAGCAATTTTAAAATCTACAAAATATCACGTACAATAGATAGAAATAAACCTTGAAACACAAGGAAAATGTCCACTACAATTATTCCCACAACATTAATATGTTACGATACTTTGCACTATAACAAAAAGACACAAGTAATGAACATTTCATGTCAATGTCTCATTTACATACCGATAAGAAATAACAAATTTAAATCCAAATGTCTAATTCCAATGCCATGTACTAAGATACCAATTACGATTCCTCCAAAAGTCAAGCTAGTTTCCATTTTCAACAAAGAAGGGCTTAAAAGTATGAAGACTCAGAAATATAAGAGAATTAACGATACCCAAGAAAATTGATAAGAACACAATGAAAATCTCATAGGATAAATGCAATTTGAACTTGCATCATCATTCTTGTGATTAGTTTCCTATACCTTAGATTGAAACTCTACACTCTTAACTATATTGTGATATTCACATAGCTAATATGAGTAAGATATGAAGTTGATTCCATCTCTTTATCTCTCTCTTAATCAGAGAAAGTAAAACCCATATGTATTGGATAAGAGTATATTCCCTTTGAAAGACCCTAGTTAATGATCTATTGCCCTTTGTATTTACACAAGCATTTAGTTGAAGAGGAGCTTCTATTAACCTTTGGATAAGATACTAGTTGAAGATGGTGATGTATTACCCTTTGTATTTACACAAGCATTGGAATCACCCAACCAAGTCCTGGTTGTGCATGGGGTTTCTGACAAGATGGATCTACCAAAATGATTCATAGGCCATTCTCAACCCCTGTATCGACGGGGTCACTATAAGAAGAACGCTAAGCATATAAACAACACTTTATAACTGCGTATAAATGGATGTTTAACAGTGTCAAGTCATCTAATCATAGACGCTTAGTATATAAAAAGGTCTTTCATAAACAGAATTCCAACAACCTGCAATCATATAATACATTTTCTCTATTAATGCCCCCTCCAAGTGTAATGCAGACCTATTGATACTTAATTCCATTTATTTGTAGATGAAAGATTTCTTCCATCCAACCAAACATGGCATAAATTTAATTGTTGATTTTCATGCACTGTGTTCCATACCTCTTGGATGCATGAAATATGATTTTCCATATAGTTAACCGCTACTCCGTTACTAGACTTTGACCCATGTACTCTTGGTGGATTTACCAAGGTTATTTGTGTTAATATTTAGAAACCAAAATATATTTGAAATGGGAATGGGTAGTGGAGTTATGCATCACCCTATTATAATTCTCAAAGGTGTATGCACTAATTTGATGGAGATTTCTATTAATTTTTTTATTTTTTTCTTTATTCATAATTTTTGTTGGTCAATGTTGGAGATATTAACTCGTACTTGTCTTGTGCTTAAATTTCCATGAATTTCCAAAGGATATATATTGAGGAGATATTTCGACATGGGATTATCCAAACATTCCTCAAAAACGCTCTAGGCTCTCCCAAGAAGGAAGAAGAGGAACTCCTTCTTCGACTGAGACTCTGAGTGACCAACAACAATCTCGTCAGAGGAGATTATCAAATGCACCTGTGAATAGATCAACTGCAAAATGTGCTCAAGAAAGTGTTATGGATGTAGCCTTCTTAGATAGGTTGTGCATTGATACTCCTACACCTGAGAATGTAGGGAATACCTGAGGACAAGAGAATATGTCTGGTAATTTTAAATGATTTTGTTTATTTTTCTTGTATTTTTGTGTATTTAAATTTATGTCAAGTCAAATGTTGTAATTATTTTCAAATGTGTGTGTAGACAATCAATTTAGAGCAAGGGATGAAAATGAAAGAGAGATTGGTTTTCACGAATATTCTAATGTTGGTGCACAGGGTGAAGGTGGATTTAGGAGGCCGCGTTATCAAGAAACAAAAGATTACATGCCTACGTCCACCTATCCTTCAGATGTTGGTGATGAACTTCCCTTGGAAGGAATTACTAAAGCAATGACCCTTGAGCGATGCTCAGGTGTTAAAAGTTGGTTGGAAAATGATTTGGTGGTCTTGGAACTCCCTCAAAAGAGTAAACAAAGCTTGCAAATTGTTTTGCATTAATTGCAAAACTTTATGGATGCATATCAAAACATGGGGGCAACCACTGATAGTTTTGTCAATCTAATGAGGCAGTGAAAGTCATAGGTGATGAGCCCTGATAAATGGGAGGCAGTAAAAAATAAAGTTTCAAAAGAAGATACAATTTCGATGTTCAATTTCAAAGATGGGCCAAAGCAGAAGATGTTGAAGGTGCAATATTTTAAGCACCCCAACATTGAAGGACATTTGTATAACATATTTTTGGCAGCATATGAGAAATTGTCGTGGAACGATGAGGTTCCACACTATTTTGCAAGACACTTTTATGCAGAGTTTTTCATGCACATGCACCCTGATTATAATAGTATAACGTTCGATTATTATGGGACTGGTAAAGGAAAAACATATGATCGCAAAGGGGCATATCAAAATGTGACATTACTGAGGCCTCCATGACCTTTAGTATCTCGCCCAACAGGGGAATTTTCTTCACATTTAGAGTTGCGAGCTACATTAGAGGTTGGAAAAGACGCTAGGAATGCAATCAGAGAAAATTTGGAAGAGATATTTTTTGGTGTTGATGTTGGCATGAACTGTCAGCGAGAGGAAGCCAATTCCCAGGCCACATTTGTTTATAAAACATATACGAAGTTCGATACCATGTCATTAGAAGATCTTAAGAAGTATGAAAAATTTTGTCGTGGTGGTTGGAAGAAGGTCATTCATAATGATGACTCGAACAACAGATTGATATGTGTTCTAGCTAGTAAAGTTTTGATGCATTTTAGGATAGTTTACTTCTAATTCTAGATTTAGATATCATTATATATTTATAGAAATAATCAAGTTGTTATTCTCAATAATTGCAGTTTGAAGATATGTTAAATGAATCTCCAGTAGATAGGGGAATTGATTCCACAAGTTTAAATTTGGATGGGTTGAATCAGGTATGTGTTTTCTTATATTCACAGATGAGAACTTTAGTTGTCCAATCTCCAATATTTTGAATAAGAGATCAACAACATTTATAATTTTGTATAAATGTGAACACATTGAATCATATATTTAGTTCTTAGTTGTGTTGTTCACAGATCCATATTCCATCTCCTACTACTTGGGGAGGCTTGTCTCAATTCTCATTGGGAGAGTTTGAAGAGGGTGGGAGTTCACGGGTAACATTTAATGTGTTAAAATCATTTAAATTTAATGTGTTATAATCATTTAAATTTAATTTTCAAATTTTCAAATTTGAAATGTGTTAAATAGGGTAATGTGGAGAAGAGAGTACCTGAGAGTGTGCTTGGGAGGGAGATTGGGATTGAGAAGGAAGCGGAGGAAACATCGATTCAGGATGATTCATAAATGTATATTTTTTACTTTTATCAAATTTTTGTTTTCTCAAATTTTTAGTTTAGCCTTTCCTATTCAACGCTTTGATCAATTATTTTGAAATATATAGAACCGCTAGATAAGCTTATCATTGTCTTAAATGGTGTACATTCAAACTTATTTGAGGTTAGATCATGATGACCTAATTTTGAACTTGAACATTTGATTATTTGAGAACAAACTCTATCCCACATCAAAAAAGGGAAAGTTTCTAATTTTTCTTCGATTGCATTCATTTCTTTCTTGTCCAAGAATGGCGTAGTATGGAAATTTGTGTTTTCTACATACAACGAAGTGAATTCCTTCTTTCGAGGGTATTGTCAAACTCTTAACTAAATTGGTTACTAATCACAAAAACCAACATTCAAGTAGATTTACAAATAAACTATGCATATGTATATGTGAGCTAGCTCACACATAATTTCAAAGAGCATTTGATTATATGTAATATGAATACATCCCAAAGATGAAAGATTTAAATGGTTCTTGAAGAATGACTTAATATACATGTGCATATTTTTGTTTTCTTCGTGTACATGCAATATTATATGAGAACATCTATTCCACCGCAGAAAGAGCAGATAAGTATTTTCCGGAAGAATAGTTTTTAAAATGGATATTTCTGAACTTTCTTATATATAAGTAGGTTTTTGGAAGAATGGCTTAATATGAAGATTTATGAGTCCTTTAATTTCAAAGGGCATTATGGAATTTGATTATATTACCACAGAAGAAGAGAAGATAAGTATTTTACTGTTGAGGAGATTAGTATTTTAATGTTGTGTAAATAAGATCAAATAACATCACCTGGGATGGAAATTTCACCTTAAGGATTTGGGATTTTATCAACAAGGAGATAAGTATTTCATTGGAAGAATGAATCAATATGGAGATTTGTGAACTTTCTTCATACACAGTTCTATATTTATTTTCATATTATTATCTAACTCTAAATCTGAACACAATTTGTTTTTTACCAAGAACACAATTTTTCTCTTTAAATTTTTTTAAGATTTTAGATAAGATTTTACAAATTGTTTATATCATGTATGCTTAATGTGGAGAGTAAATTTATTTTTTTTAACTGTGGTTGGATATGTTATTATTTCTTATTATTGATTTAATATAATTTTGTAACGACCCTCCTCCGTTCAACGACAACCTCTTATAACAAGTGCAATTTTTTTGTGTGTGCGCGTGTGTACAAGGATAATAAATACATTCGAATCTGCATCACCATATGATGACATACAAGATGCACACCATGACGAACACAACATGACGACCTAAGACACACATCGAGTATCTGCAATCAATGAATGACAATCAATCGACAAATAAATATGATTGACTACCCGCCCGTCCTACCCTGCAATGGTTAGGACCTCCAAGACACATAAGAAATGCTCAAGCCCAGGTTCCCATCGATTTTAACCATTTAAGGTCTCAGGGCTGGCGACTGTTCTGAGGAACAAGGAGGTATCTAATTCCCTCATCCAATCCTAGTATAACCATCAATCCTAGAAATTCAACATCAATAATGTAGAATAAATCGCTTTCTCAATAATCGAATAAGTCAATACAGTAAGATCTAAATATCTGGAATGCCATCCTGGTATGAAAAACCAAATTAGGAAGATCAATGAACTTCAATTGAAACATAGCCATCATAATTAAAAATTGTAACCGATAGTTAATTCTCATATAACAAGGACAATTTTGCAACCTATAATTCAAATCCTTCATCACTAGGACTATAGTTTTTCCATTATTATGCAAAGTAAGTAATCCTACCTATGATATAATAAATTTATTTCTAGTGCATCGACAAATATAATCAATTAATTAAACTTACCAACTATACCTCAAGTTCCTATAATTCTAATTAACATGAACCATGACTAGAGATTTGCACTTATCTCCATACGTTTAATATATCCACTAATTTATAATGATGAAAGACTCAATTAATATAATTTATTCTTCTCACTGTTTATATGATAAACTAAAGGAACATAATTAGCCTATTTTGGAAGGTCCTATTAAATTCCATTCCTTACAAGCTTATCATATTCCAACCTTAATATATGTTGTGATAAGTCAAGATGATCATTTTAAACAATTATTTTCACAATTTCCTCATCCTAATATAATAATAATAATAATAATAATAATAATTTATTATTATTAATAGAAGCACTTATTGGCTATAATATAATGATTATTATAAACTGGCACCATTTCCTAAACATAAGAGGATGTCTAACCAATTTCTATATCAATCATACACTTCATCCACTTGAACAATAAGGTCTACTCTATGATAGATCTTGTACATTGCCGGTTTACCACTTAACATAATAGATTTTCTTTCAACAAATTATCTCTCATTGAACATATTGGTATGCACAATTGGCTTCCTTTAAACAACAAAAAATCCTGGATTGAGTATTCTTACCATGAGTTGTTATCCCTCAACAAAGTATTTTCATATGCTTCATAAGCCTCCTTAAAATCTGGATCTTCCTCATACATTTCCTTAAGGTGCTCAAACCCTAAGGTCTTCACTTGAAATTCATGTACAACCAAACTTCTCATGATCAAAGAATATGTAACTTTATTAGCACTTCTAGAAATATGTTTAATAACAAAAGTAAAATTCTTCATGACTTCTACCCATTTAGCATGTATTTGATTCAACTTCTCTTGCCTAGTAATAAATTGCAAAGCTTGCTTATCACTATACAAGACAAAATCCTTTGGAATTAAATAATGTCTCCATTTTTTCAAAGCTTGAATCACTGCATAAAATTCCTTATCATATGTAGAATATTTCTCCTTAGAATCATTCAACTTCTCGCTGAAATAAGAAGCTAGCCTATTATCTTGACCTAAAACTGCTCCAATGGCTATCCTAGTTGCATCACACCTCACCTGAAATGTCTTTCCAAAATCTGTTAAAACCAGAATTGGTTGTTTTGTTATCTTCTTTTTCAACACTCTGAATCTTTTCTCAGTCTCCTCTGTCCAATTAAAAGACTTATGTTTCTTCTTCACAATGTCTATCATGGGTGCACATATACCACTAAAATTTCTGATAAACTTTCTATAAAAACTTGTTAAACCATGGAAACTTCTCACCTCAAATATGCTCCTGGGTGACGACCATTCTTTAATTGCTCTCACCTTTTATGGATCCATCTTCAATTCATTTGAAGATATCACAAAACCCAAATATATGAGCTCTGTCTCCATAAAAGAACTTTTCTTCAATTTTATTAACAACTTTTCTTGCTGCAACCTCCTCATCACTAATGTCAAGTGCTTTAAATGTTCTTCCTTTGTTTTGCTGAAAACTAATATATCATCCAAATATACAATGAAAAATTTACCTATGAAGTCCTTCAGTACTTCATTTATCAACCTCATAAATGTACTTGGAACATATGTCAATCCAAATGGCATGACTAGCCATTCAAACAAACCTTCATTCGCCTTGAATGTTGTTTTCCATTCATCTCCCTCTCTCATTCTTATCTGATGATATACACTCTTCAAGTCTATTTTTGAAAATTAGCTTTCTCTGCTCAAACAATCCATCAAGTCATACATCTTGGGTAAAGGAAATCTATACCTGATGGTGATCTTGTTGATAGCTCTAGAATCTGTACACATTCTACATCCTCCATCTTTCTTTGGACTCAATACAGTTGGCACTGCACATGGGCTTAGACTTTCCCTGACTAAACCTTTATCTAACAAATCTTGAACTTGCTTCTTAACTTCTTCATTCTCTCCAGGTGTCAACCTATACGCTGCTTTATTAGGAAAACTGACTCCTCGAATCAAATCAATATGGTGGCTAATGATCCTAATAGGTGGTAATGAATGAGGCAACTCATCCACTACTATCTTAACAAAGTTCTCCAACAATTCTTGGATTTATTCTAGTAAATCATCCATAGGAGTATTGGTAAGGATAACGCTTGGCTTCCTTGCTACAACAAATTTCATTTCTTGATCTTTCTTGATCTCCTTCAAGAGTTCCTTCCCACTCATGAGAAGTTTTCTTGTGTTGGCTTCTTTATTTTATTTCTTCTCCTCTATTGGCAGTAACATGTCAGTTCTACCATTCTTTTCTAGAGTATAAGTATTTTTTCTCCCATCTTGAATAACATTCCTATCAAACTTCCATGGTCTCCCCAACAAAATATGATGAACATCCATTGGAATCACATCACACAAAATCTCATCTTTATAGCCTCCTATTTTAAATTCAACTTTGCATTGTTGAATTACCATTACTTGATGTCATTTCGGCAACCACGATACTTTGTCTCCAGTTGTCTCCATCTTCAGTTGTCTCCATTTGTCTCCATATTCAGCTTCTCCACCATTTCTGTAGATACTAAATTATCAGTACTCCCACTGTCTATAATCATCTTATAAACTTTGTCCTTTGTCTTACAAGCAATCCTGAACAACTTTGTTCCCTAAACTGGGTCTTCTATTTTTTTCTCTAGCTTTAGAAGAACTTTCCTCGTCATAAGATTTTGTCCTCCTTTTGTTTCCTCTACTTCCACATTCTTCTGGGCTTCAAAAATGTGTGTTTCTCCTCCTCCTTCTCTTTTCTTCTCGAGACATTCCCAAGACATGTGTCTTGTCTTTCCACAGGCATAACATTTTACTCCACCTCCTCTACTTCTTCCTCTTCCTCGAGGAAAATAATTTCTCCCACCAAATGGTCTTCTTTGGGAACTTCCTCCTCTTTCAAAATGAACATATGATTTATCATCATCATCCTTACATTTTGGTGCCTTATCATAGAAAACTCCCTTACCTCTATTTTAGACTCTTCTTCTATTATGTTGACTCTAGTTTTTGGCCAACTTTTCTTCTGCCTTTAGTATAATCTGATAAGCATCTTCCATTGTCCTCATAGTCATCATAATGATTTCATCCTGAATTTCATACCTCAAACCATTCATATACCTAGAACCTTTTTTATCATCCTTCTCTCTTTGTCTAGTCCTAATATTCAGCCTATAAAATTCTTTTGTATACTCTTTCACTGTCATACCCCTCTATCTCAGGTTCTACAATTTTCTGAACAGCTCTATCTCATAATCCCTAGGTATGAATTTAGCCTTTAGTTTGACTACCATCCTATCCCAATTCTTTATCTTTTGTTTTCATTTGCTTCTCCTTCTGCAGGCAGTTCATCTGACCATAGTGCTCCATGTCCCTTTAATATCAGGATAGCATGTCTCACCTTCCTTCCTTCGTCGACATCTTCATAGTCGAAATATTTGTCCATGGACCTTATCCATTCCAACAACTCTTCAGCATCCAAATTGCCTTCATACATTAGGATGTCTATCTTTTCTCTGGCTCCCAACTTCATAATCACCTTCAATAAGCATTCGTCGCCTGCATCTTCCCCTATAGTTTCTTCAACTTCTATTTCTTCACTCTCTGCATCACTAACATCTCTAGCTGAAGATGTTCTACTTTGCATTGCTTCCATCACTTCCAACCTTGCCATAATTTCTCTCACTTCTCTTCCTACATCACGGTTTTCTATAGGTGTTCCTATACGTACCCTCAGTAGCATCGCTTCAACTGTTTCCAACACACTGAGTTCAACTTCAAATATTTTTCAGGCTCCGATACCACTTGTTACAGACCCCCCTCCTCTCCAAGGGCTATACAACTTCCCGGTATAGGATCTTCTCAAGACTGAATTGAAATAGTCTTCATTTCCCTACTGGAACCTCTCAGAAAACAATCCACGGGTCTTTGCAAAACTCCACTCGTGTGCACAAGCGCTAAGCACAAGTCTTATCCATGTGACCATGCCTTGTGACCACACGCTTACCCGAAAAGCTGCATCGCAATTTCGCGTATTGGCTATATGAGTCAACCGACTCTTTGTCCTTTGAAATCCTAAGTCCCGAAATTTCGACAAGGGCCTAGCGCATGCTAGCTCCTCCCTTATCCTTCATCCATATGACCCTTTGCTATGACCTGGGGCCAATCCTTCCGAGCACGTCGAGATTTCACGTATCGGGAACTCCTGATGCAATTCACCTCCGTTCTCTCGATCCTCCGATACATGAAATTGTGAAATATTCGGATCATATCAATAGTCCACACTAACTCTCCAGCCAACGGTTGTGATCAAATTGTGATTTCGTGTTTCGTGAGTTCTCACAACTCCACCCTTTGACCTTTCCACTCTACGAGTCAGAAAAATGTTGATCCCTTGCTACGTGTCCCCTTTCCATGGATGGTCCCGATGATTTCGGGATTTCACGTTTCAGGGTGTCGCGAATTTCACTTTGCTTCTTCCAAATCCTTTGGTTTTGTGAAATTCTGATAAATCATCGCAATTAACCAGTATGCCACTTCTCCGAGATCTAACGGCTTGAAAGATTTCGGCTCCTCCTGAATGGATCTTGACCCTTGATCTTATCCAAACGTCAAAATTCTTTTCTGAAGAATTTCTCCCGCTCAATCATCCATACTTGTTCTTTCTTCGAACTTAAATTTTTTGCGCTCCACATTTGAGCACTTCAACTCTTCAAAACTTAGAAATTTTTCTAATTGTTTCCTCTCGAGACTTAAAACCACTACTCCTCCTAAGTTTCTGGTAAATGAAACGTAAATCTCATCCCTAGAACACACTTGCACTCTGTGTCTTCCTCAAAAGACTTTTGGATGCCCTCGTGGCATACTCTGCACTCAACCTCCCAAGATTTCAAACTTTAACACATGTTTTCTTCTATACGCACTCCTTGTGCTCAATATGCACACTCTGCATATGAAATTTCCCTGCTATCTCTTCTGACATATTAAGTCGAAAAAGACTTCTTCACAGGCACTCCTTGCACTCTGCATGCACACCTTGCATAATCTTACATAAGAGAAAAAATTGAACTTATTCAATTATTCATTCATTCACATCATACATATCAACAGTTTAAACAGTATCAACACTTGTACAATTGAATCAATTTTCTCTGTTCTATTCATTTCAAAGAAAAATCCATCACAGTGACTATCTCCTACAGACACAAACTGAAAATTTGTCTAAGGACCTAGATCTTCCTTGCTCTTCCTCCTCCTATCTAAATACTATTACATTATATTCAAGTGGTTACCTACTCAATTAATGCAACCTAATGACTAATCAGGGCAAGTATCCCACACCTGTAATAATTTACAGTCGTGTAAATGATTTACAATTGTTTCGTCATTTCAAATAGTGGTTGGAATTTATAGACAACTAATTAATTAACGAGAAAATAAAAAAGATCTCCACACTGCTACCAAGCTAATTAAGGTCGGTTTGGCTCCTTCGATGTTTTGAGGTGTCCACTTCAATTCCACGTCTGCCTTTTTTTTGATGTGATTGTGATGCTCCTGCATCATTTACCCAGCCTTTACACAACATTCACATCACGAATTTATGGGTGATTTACCCAGCCTTTACACAACATTCACATCATGAATTTATGGGTGATTTACCCATCCTTTACACAACATTCACACCACGAGTTCTGGGTGATTTACCTAGACTTTCCACATCATTTATACCACGATTTTTTGGGCGATTTACTGATATTTTACGTAGCGTTTTCCCATAAATGATAACTATTAAACAATGATATTTGGTAGACAACGACATGTTTGTTAGATAGAAATTTTACATAAATTATATTTGTTATACAACGATATTCGTTAGATAGAGATATAATTGTTAGATAGTGATTTCCATAAAATTATCTTTTATGAATAATCTTTGATCTCTGATCTGTGCGATTCTAGATAGCTATTTTAAACTGACAGATAAGATGATGTGGAAGTCCTTTTATCCTTTCATACATAATTAAGATTTCTTAGAAAAATATAAAATATTTCTAGTGCGCCTCTTGAGAAGATATTTAAATGTAATGTCACTAGTGGAAAGCAGGTTACGCCAACTGGATGGAAAGCATGCCAATATGTTGAATGCATAAGATATTATAAACAGTGTAATGCATTCATAAAATATGTAATTCTAGTTACCAATAATGGATTATCACATGTTATTGCACTTGATTTTGGAGATCCATTCCATAAGCATCACATGCCTTGCAACTATTGAAATTAATGAGCAGAAATATATTATTAATCCATCCACATTTATGGTTTGTCATTCTTTCTTTCTGTAATTAGGAAATGATTTTTATCATCCCATGGGAAATATGAAATCTTTTAATTGCTACATAACAATTTAATTGTGGAATAATCGTATGGAAATTATCCGTTCTAATAGATTAATTAATTAATTCTGGTGGTAATAAATTGATTTTTGCAATGGTAATGGAATGATTGTTCCAATGGTAATAGATTATTTTAATTGATTAATTGCAATGGCCATAGTTCACTCGTTTTCTCTTAGTCACAATGATTTAATTGCTAATGGTTTAGGGTTGAATTGTGTAATAGTTAATGGCTTGCACAATATTAATGAACAGGGTTTAATAGTTTGATTTGTTAAATGGATTGAAAGTTTAACAGTTAATTGGTTACTTTGTGCCTTGTGCCCTAAGTTGAATTTGTAAATGGTGGTTGTTCATAGTTTTTACACCACTTATGATTGCCTTGTAGGAAAATAAGAAATCCTTCGGTTAGTTGCGCAATTTAATTTTGAATGATTTCACCTTGCTTCTTGTTGACTTGTTGATTAGGTGTTTGGATATAGTCTTTGTGTATTTATTGACAGATAATTCGGTCTCCTAGCACATGGGATTTTTCTTGGGTTAAAGATCTAGTTATGTTATGTTGCGCCATGGTTACTTTCACATCTATCGCCTTGCGATGACATGACTCTTGACGAGGGGATCATTACGTGCCCTAGTTAATAGATGCAAATGATACATGGCCATAATCTTGTGCTTCCTGATGTGGGCATATTGTTTATTGTAATGGATGTTGGTACTTGGTTATGTAACTCCTTAATGTGATTGGTTTTCTCGTCATAAAGGTTTGTAGTTATTGGTCATCGAAGTCATTGTGTCGGGTTGTTCATGTTGTCCTTTAGCTTGCAGCCGTTGGCTCGCTTATGTCGGGTGGGTAGCCGTTTTTATTTTTCTATTGATTATCGCATGTTTCGTCCAGTTGCATGATGTGCTAGTATGTTGTGTCATTGTTGTGTGTTGTGTGATCTGTGTGTGTTGTGTTCATCGTCAAGTTGTGTTGATAAATTATTTTCGTTGTTGCCTACCTGCTAAAAAAAAAAATTTGCACTTGCTTTGCATCGCATGTAGTCATAACGATCAGGGTCATTACATGATTATGAGAATTCTATATATATATATATATATATATTCGAGAGATTTTTCTAATTTATAAAATCGAATCAAATCCTTCAATACCTATTATATTAATCCAATAAAAAAACATATTAACATTTAATAATTGTTTTCTTTAATCATATTATAATATATACATACATATAACTCTTATAAAGAGTCTTTTATGATATTCATAGCATTCATGTAACATTCCAAAGTACACAATACATCTGGATAGCAAAGATAGTTCAACTTTTAATTAAAGGAATAACACTTACTTAAGAGTCAATATTAACACATTAACATCTAAAGTTTTATTACTAACTCTTGCATGAAACCCATGATATACAATTTCCATTGTGAAACAGTGAAGGAACAACAAGATATAGAGTGTCTTCATTAATTGTCAAGATAAATCACTTCTTGTAATTAGCATATCGAGAATCGAAAAAACATTGACATCGCTTTAAGAAATGACGAGATTAACACAACTTATGTGATTTGACTCAATGTATTCTAGTACACTAAATATAAACTACATGAAGGATATACAAGGTTTACTAACATTCTATATAATTAGATATGATGTCTCTAAATAAGTGTAAGATTAGGAATATATTTATATAATAGTGATTTCTTGCTAAATAAAGTATTGTCAAATATATATATATATATATAACATAATATATATCTATATATATTTTTCGAAATTCAAGGAAAGGTCATACCCAAGATTGTACATATCATCCTCATAACCTTGGCAATTATATATATATATATATATCTTTTTATGCTATTAATACTGGAAGATTATCATATCTTCATTTTTTCCATTTCAAAAGTTCTCAGAGGTTAATCTGTAATCGATTAGATGAAGGGTGGTGATGCTCATGCACAGCGTAGATTTTGGAAAGAGGCGCAGACTCGGATCACATGTTAAATATATTGTACCCTCAACAGTATGACCGTACACTGCCAGCTGTACTGGACAGTTGTACTTTCTATTTCTGTCTTGCTTGAGCATATATAGCTCAACCATCTTACATTGTAATGAACTCTTCAGTTCAGTTCTGTACTTCTTCATACATTTGAATATACTATTCTTTTCTCTCTGCAATTCTCTTTGCTCCACAATTTATCAT
>SNQJ01S0009969.1:341227-354842 GCA_010110895.2 Picea sitchensis | reverse complement strand
TGAATATGCCATTATTCAATTTCTTAAAGTAGACACAATGATCATACTCACTCCTTGTATAATTATGTCTCACCATGAAAGAGTCAAATTTCTTGTACCATTGTCTGGGTGACTGCCTCAGACCATACAATGATTTCTTGAGCCTGCAAACAAATTTCTTGTTGCGATTATGAATGAACCCTTTTGGTTGTTCCATGTAAATTTCTTCATCCAAATCTCCATGTAAGAAAACAGTTTGAACATCTAGTTGCTCCAACTCCAAATCAAGCAATGCAACTAATGCTAACACACTTCGAATTGAAATAGTCTTTACAACTGGTGAAAAAATCTCATGAAAGTCAATACCTTCTTTCTGAGAATACCCTTTCACAACCAGCCTTGCCTTGTACCTTTCCACCTTATCATCAACACCCTTCTTCAACTTCTAGACCCACTTGCAACCTACAGTTTTCCTGTCTCTTGGAATCTCTACCAGGTCCCATGTAGCATTCCTCTCTAATGCTTTCATTTCATCCTTCATCGCTTCTTTCCATTTATTATTGTTTGAACCCTTCACAACTTCATGATAGCACAAAGGTTCATCATCATTAGTACTTAAAGAAACCTATGAAATGAAATCATCATACCTTCTTAAAGGAACTCTGACCCATGTAGACCTCCTTAGGGAAGTTTGTGGTTCATCCACAATCTGTTAAATGTCATCATCATCCACATTTATTCTGCAAGAACTTCTTCGTGAACATCTTCAGAAACTTGTTCATGTTCACTTTCATCTGTATTTGAACTGGTTTCAAACTGAATCTTTTGATACTTAGGTACTTCTTGTTGTTTCATTTGAACATCTACATTTGATTTGATGAGAGATGATTCATCAAATATTACATCTATGTTAATGGTGATCTTTTGGGCAGTAGGATCCCACAACCTGTACCCCTTAATACCATCACCATATCCAACAAAGATAATCCTTTTTTATTTTATTTTGGATCTAATTTAGAACGCTGATGTTTCAGAATTAGAGCATAGGCATCACAACCAAAAACTTTAAGATTAGGATAATTACAAGGGTGACCTGTCCATACCTCCTCAGGAATTTTGCATTCTATTGTTGTTGATGGTGATCGATTCACTAGATAACAAGTTGTAGTTACTGCTTCTACCCATAGTTCCTACTGCAAATTGGTGTTACTAAGCATACTCCTTGCTCTCTCTAGAAGAGTCATGTTCATGCGTTCAACAACTCCATTTTGCTGAGGAGTATAGGAAGTGGTTTTATGCCTATCGATCCCAAATTCCTTGCAATAATTCTCAAACTCCATTGACATAAATTCACCGCCATTATTTGTTCTTAAACATTTAATGGATCTACCAGTGTTCTTTTCCACTAAAGCTCTAAACTGCTTGAAAATTGTAAATACATCAACCTTACTCTTTAACTTATAGATCCACACCTTCCTAGAGAAATCATCTATAA
Organism: Picea sitchensis; assembly: GCA_010110895.2. Lineage (NCBI taxonomy): Eukaryota > Viridiplantae > Streptophyta > Pinopsida > Pinales > Pinaceae > Picea > Picea sitchensis. The sequence continues at coordinate 353,368 of SNQJ01S0009969.1, read as the reverse complement.
AAGTTACAAAATATGATGATCCTCCATATGAAATAGTAGGGGATGGTCCCCAAACATCAGAATGGATATAGTCTAGGATTCCTTCACTGGTGTGTCTTCAGGTCTTAAATCTCTGCCTATTATGTTTTCCATAAACACAGTGCTTGCAATAATCTAACCTTAAAGACTTTAGGCTATGAAGTAACTTGCGATCAATTAATACCTTTAATCCTTGTTCTCTCATATGACCCAACCGTTGATGCCACAGTCAAACATAATCATTGTCATTCTCAGATACCATTGTCGCATGAACTGATTCAGTCCTCCCTTCTAACAAAAACAGGTTACCAACGTTCTTTGCTTTCATAACCAGTAGAATTCCTTTGTAGACCTTCATAACTCCACCTTGAACAATAGTCTTATAACCTCCTTTGTCTAAGACTCCCAAAGAGATTAGGTTCTTCCTAAGATTAGGTACATGTCTTACATCAGTTAGTATTTTAACAGTTCCATCAAACATTTTAATTCGGATGCTACCAATTCCCAAAACTTTAGATGAAATATCATTACCCATGTAAACTACTCCATCATCTATAGACTAGTAAGTAATAAACTAGTGTCTATGAAGACACATGTGGTTTGAAGCACCAGAATCTAATAACCACTATTGATTATGACATGAACCAGTACTAATTGATAAAACTTCATCAACCATACCCGACCCTATTGACGAACCTGTTTCAATTGCGTTTGCTTCCTTCATCTCCTTTTGGGGGTCTTCTTTGGAGGCTTGTTATCACTTCCAACAGTCCTTCTTCAAGTGTCCAGTTTTGCCACAAAAATAGCACTTGAGCTTGCTCTTTCTACCCTTCGACTTTGACCGAGAGAAATCCCTCTGACCCTGTCCTCTTTCTTTTGGTCTGCCTCTGAACACCAATGCCTCAAATGTAGAGGTTTCTAGATTGGATTGCTTCCTTGTTTCCTCAGACAGTAAAGCTCCAATAGTATCATCAAACTCAATACGTTATGTCGAACTAAAACTAATAGAGGTAACGAAATGATCCCACGACGTGGGCAAAGAACACAATAAAGTAATTGCCTTGTCTTCGGATTCAAATTTCACTCCCATGCTATCTAACTAGACTAGAAGAGTATTGAAAGTTTCAGATGATAAACTATTTTTGTACCTTCCTTCATGCGCAAACTGTACAATTACCTTTTCAGGAAGATTTTGTTTGTCAAGGATTTCGTCATGTACAGACTTTCCAAATTTGACCACAAACCGACTATTGTCTTCTCTGTAACAATGTTGAACAATACATCATCGTCCAAACACATGTGTATGGCACTCAGTGATATCGCATCCATCTCACCCTAGTCATCGTCTTTTATGGATGTGGGTTGTTTCAGTTTTCCCAAAAGCGCCTTCACCACGCCTTGTTGCACGAGCAGATCGTGCATCTTAACCTTCCACATCTCGAAATTGTTCTTGACATTAAACTTTTCAATTTTGAATTTGGCACTCTGCATCTTTTTCATTAGAAGAAACATACAAAACAAACACCGTTGCTTGTAATAACCAAGGCCCTTCGAAAAAACAAATGTGAGAGAAATAATGGTTTAAATTCAACAAAGTTTAATAAAAGATTTAATAATTTTAAACCAAAAACCCTTTAACTTTTAAAACCTTATACCTCCCACCTTTTAAATATTATATTTAATCCTAAATATAATAAACATTCACTCCATTAAAAATCCCTTTTATAAAACATCCTTCATACCATACAAATAAAACAGTTCTTCATACCATACAAATATATTGAAAAGGGAGGTTAGTGCTCCCATCCACTAGTCATTTAAGGAGATGAGCGCTCCCATCCAACACTTAGTGGAGCGCTGGTCTTGAAATCTCAAAGTGTGTGAAGGGAAATACCAGAGGAGAGCTCCCCTCCAGAAGGAACCCAAGTGCTGATGCAAAAAAGTCAGTGCTCCCACAAACAAAACAAATCTTACCCCTTCAACACATGTGACTTAGCACGCTGATGTAAAACTGGAGCTCCTTCACCCTGCTCAGTCCATGTGCATCAGTGTCTTGTACATGCTCGGCACTCTGATATCACTTGTTGAATTTCAAATGCGGAAACACAAATTGACATAAGACAAAAACACAGTCATGCAGAAATAAAAGACATAGAGATTTAACGTGGTTCACCCAAGGATTGGGGTACGTCCACCAAGCAGAGGTATCAATTTTCTTTTATTTAGATCATGGAGATTACAGTAGCTCACTCACACCTTTCACCACTCCATATTTTCCTCTACAGGCTTACATAATTTATATACAATTACATGGAAAACTGATTATAGAATGTGCTCACAACAAATTCTAACTTGGGATGAATAGTTACAACCAATGCTGAGGTTTTGGATCTAAAATCCTAATCATGGGAAATTTTTTGTCACTATTTCCAACATAGATGGGAACAATTTCACTATTTCCAACATAGATGGGAACAATTTCGCTAATCTCCACATGAGGTTTTATTGTCTAATGCTATTGTACTTTCTATAATACATAATATTGTACTAAGTTCCAATTTATTGTAAAACAACGATGCTTATCTATATCTATTTATTTTTAATGGTGCTAGAATTATAATGAAAAGATAAAATATTGAGGAAGTAGTAAAAAAAATTCGTTATGCAATCTCGTAATCCCAAATTCAATATCGAAATTCATTTCCCAATGAATGTCCCGCCAATTTTTTCCAATGTAAAATAAATTTGTTTGGCCTTTAATAGTCATTCTATTCCTAAAACCCTAGCTCAGACGGGATCGAAGCCATGGCGCTGAAGCCTAACCTCGATCAGCAACAACAGCAACAGGCGACGACATTTCTTCTGAAAGCTTCTCTGTATGTGGGAGATATGGATCCCACCATCACCGAAGGACAACTCTATGACATCTTCAGTCAGATTTTCCCCGTTCTTTCCGTTCGTGTCTGCAAAGATCAGATTAGCAGGAACTCCCTCGGTTATGCCTCCGTCAACTACAACCACGCTCACGACGGAATGGCGTTGGCATTTGATGAGCTCGGGAGGCCATTTTTCAGAATAAGGGAGAAGGAGCAGAAAACCCAAGGCCCACCGGCCAGCGTTCCTCTCACCGGCCAGTAAGCCGACGGGCCAATTTCTCTGCACTCTCCCGCTGCCCCCGGAAGGGACTGATGTTCCGTGAGCCCCGGGACGGTCACCCTCAGCTTACACGGCTGGTTGAGCAAGCTTCTAATCGCCCCAAAACCCAAGAGTTCGCTGAGCGACTGCATGAGGGTCATGCAAATGATACGGAACCCTAACAGGGAGAAAGAAGCGACGGTCCTGCGCAGGGCCGAGGTGAACCAGCAAATACTAAACGCTAGCCGCCGCCGCCGATGCCTTAACCCACATAGCGGCAAGACTATCTATGAGATCATGGCAAGCTTTCCCCTTTTTATAAAAAACCATTGCCGGATCTTCCCTCTGCTTGCAGATTCAAGACTCACACTCTGTCTCCGAGCTCAAAACCCAAATCCACCAGGTTACATGTATTTCTCCTTGCTTTCAATGACTAATCTTTGAAGGACGACAGCTTGGGTATGGCTCTCTGCTACAGGACTATAGGAATTTAAAAAACACAACCATTTCTCTTACTTCTTGTTTGCGTGGAGGAGCGCCTTCATTCATTCATCCAAGCTCTTACAAGCACGCCATTAAAACATGGATTTCCGCTCCTTTGGGGTCCAATGTTGAAACTTCTAGAGCAAAGGAGCTTTCTAGCTCTGCTTTCATTGTGGAGAAGTCCATAGAACCTCCAATAGTAGAGGTCGAAGATCCTCATGTCTATGCCTCTTCTTTTATTTACCAACGAAAATCCCTCATATGTTGTTTCAATGGACTATGGCCCTCAGCCTCTGCCCTAAAGGAATGGGTTAACAAGACCCGGTCGGAGGGTCATGAGCTATTCTTCGCCTAAGGGATTCTTCATCGCCAACTTTCCACTCAAGCCAATGTCGGGCCGATACTGTGAGCAGTGGTCCTTGGTTTTGGGGCGATCTCGGTCTCTCCATGCGCCGATGGTTCCTGAGTTCAACTAATCGTAATTCATGACAGCTATGACTACACCGCAGATGGGTAAGACTACCCAATCTAACCCTACATTTCTATTCATCATCCTTTTTACCCACCCTTGGCAATGCATTGGGTAGATTTATTATCAATACATGTACGTAATAATTAGATTCATCACACTTTCAACAAGATCATAAGTGGAAATTGACCTCGTACTAAGGCTTCCGGATAGATTTCTTATAGATTGGGGTGATGGAGAACCTTTCATACAGATGGTCGATTATGATAACACCGCCTTCAAATGCCACTCCTGTCAGCAAATAGGGAACCTCCAAGCAACTTGTCCTCTATCCCCTTCCCACAACTTCTCGAGCATCGAAAGAGCCAATGGTCAGTAAGGACTGAAATCTCACAAAAGCCGCCCGATCCCCTCATTTGACAACAAGCAACCTCCCAAAGATGCTCCAACTCCTTCGACTTCCTCAATGCCTTCGCAGACCCCAACTTTCTCATCAACAACCAACTCAACCTTAAAACACCAAATTTAGCTCGCACGAATCCGTAGCTTCGTGGTTTTCAAGACTCCAACTCCTCAAGAATTCAAATCCTTTCAGACTCCACCTCACGATAAGGGGGAAAAAAATGACACAATCATGATCTCAACATCACTCCCAGGGACTCAAAAGAGACCTCATGAATCAAACAACTCAAACAACGACAAAGAAGCACCACAGAATTCAACAGCTCAAGATTTTGACACTTCCCCAGACCATTTGGCATTGGTGGTAAAGGCCGCTGAGCCTACCAGCTCCTCCGGTTGGATTGATGTTCGGAAAAAAAAAGGTAGAAAGGATCCTCATTGGCAAACACAATGATCTGGTCCTTCTCCTTCTATTGTATTGTTTCATCTGGATCTTCTTTAGCATAGTCTAGTTACAAATGATCCCCTGTTCTCTTTCTGGGGGGTCTTTTCCCATCCGCAAGTCAATGTATTACTTTGTACTCTTTGCCATGGATTGAATAGAAGGATTCTCCCCTCTCTTACTTACAAAAAAAAAAAATAGTCATTCTATTCCTTATTCTACATGTTAAGGAAAAAAAATATATAAAATGAAAATTTTGATCCTCAAAAATATAATAAACAATCGATGTAGAGGGTGTACAACCCTAACTCTTTTTCATTGATAAATTTCACGAAATATTACAACGCTTGAGTAACGAATAACTTTAATTTGTTTTACCACGGGTGACTTTACAGTAATATCCAAATGCAACCATTTTAAAGTTTCAACCAGAGAGGCATAGGGAAATTATATCGAAAGTCGGAAATCTTATAATTCCTTTCGCAGGTATCCTAAATTAATCTGTTGTTACATAGAATTAAATAACAAAGAAAAACATTGAATATGTTATTCAAAATTCGAGGTTTTTTTATTGAGAATATTATGTAAAGTCATAGACCAAAATTTTTCAATGAGTTATGAATCTTCAAAGTTTTGACATGTATATAAGTTCAGAAATTATCTGAATTTCAAATATGTTCAATGTTACAATGGAAAAACTCTTTATGGCCAAGGGTAAACCACAACAGACAGGTATGACTGCAGAAATCAACTCAATTCCAACATGTGCTATATAAACTAATGTGAAATATGAGGAAGAAGCCTACCTCGACCCAATCGTTTGATGTCGTTCCACCGTTGACCACTTTGACCCAAAGCCTTATACCTGCAAGAAGTTATCAATGAACAGGCGATGCAAGTATATAATGACAATATATAAAATGAGTTAGCACATCAAATAGCACAATCCATTTATAAACATTACAAACATGCCCATGGATAATAATCATATATTTGAAAGATATCAATAGGATGGGAAAGGAGTATTTCTATTAATAATTGATCAACAAAAGTATCAACATTGCACACTTCTGTGTCGGCACAGTTCAAAACCAAGAAACCAAGTTCCTTCCAACTGGGTCTCCACCACTTCAATCCTTCACCAATGACAAGCTCATATCAAAGAGATAAAGAGATTCTCTTGACAATAAGGGAAGAGATTGGGGGTTGAACACCATGTTCAGACTTGAGGGACAAAGGGATGTAGACTCAATATGAAATAATTTCTCTAGAGTAACTTTTCTCTCAAAGTTGAATGTTTTCTCTCCCCTTTTCCATAGCTTGAAATTATGCTCTTATAGCCTCCAGAATGCAACTGAAGGGCCGAGTCGGAACGTTTCCAATATATGGAAGGTCAAAGATCAGATCTTCTTTTGTGACATGGAAACCCAACCTCATTTTGTATTTTCTAGCACAAATCTCGATATACACGAGCTGTAGTGAAGCATCAAGTGTATACACATCTTGCAAAGCAGTTAGGGAGCGTATATGTGGAAAAATATATATTTTTGGCTCTCGATTTATCAAAAAGGGGTTTGATAAGTCTGCATAAGGAAAATGGAAAAAGGCCCTATGTGCAAGATAGCAATGGTGAGGCAAATCTTGCTATAACATTCAATCCAAAATTAAATAGTATACAACCTCTTTCCATAATGTAATATCTAGAATAGACAAATCCCATAACCGGCAGAAAAAAATGTCGACGACTATCTTTAATTTGGAAGAAACCTACGCTATGTTCAATCATTCTCCTACTAATCCCAAGACTTCACCGGTATCTCCCAACCAACACTAGGAGTACTCTTCTTCCCCCTTAGCCCCCCGAGCCGCAAAGGGGCCATGCACAAAAACTAGAAAAACAATAGCACCAAAACTTGCATCTCAAGGAAGAGCTTCCACTCTCCAAGTTTTGGAACCCAACTCTCACAAGTAAAACTAGTTCAAAACAATTTTGGTAGCATTTCGTTTCTTTTATAGAAAACTTTCCAATGACACATGTCATCATGCACAAATAATATTTTTTTTAATAATTAATTAAATGATTATTCACCCTCTATATGTGCCACACTCTCCCCAAGTTGCACATGTATATTCTTTTTTTATTTTATTTATTTAGGCATTTTCCCTCACATTCCCCAATGTGTTCCTATTTTTCCTCTTAGTTATCTCTTAGTTCCCCAATCCCTTATTTAATTTTTGTTCCCCAACTAGATATTAGTTTGAGTTGGATTAGGAGTCTTATTTTAGTTAGAAATAGTCGTAGATTGACTCAAGATGCTATTCTATGATAACACCTATTCTCTCATGTTTTAATTTATTTTTATTTTTAAAATCTCTTTTATTAATTCCATGCACACATGTGCATCTACCTAACTTTTAATTCTTAATCCCTCTTTTCTTAGAGATTAATTATATCTCAATTCCTTAACTTGTTTAGTATTTTAATTAGTCCCTTACTTAGACATAGACTTAGACTTAGGTTTATATTTGGGCTTAGACTCCTATTAGATTTATTAGCTTATAAATTAATTTTTAATTAATACTCTTGTTCTAACAAAATCTAACCATTTCATTATGTTTTCTAGGCCATCTATATTTTTATTGAATCACTATTTAATTGCGCGACATGCCCTTCAAGATGCACCTTCATTCTCTAGGGGTTTCACTCGCCTTTGACTAGTTTTGGAAGTTTGCTTGACACTTGGAGTCAACACTCCACTTGGTCGACCTTGTGAGAAAATAAGGGCTTCTAAGGAATAAGGATTATTCCTTATTAACTGCCTCTTATATTTCCTCATGAGCGACTATCTAAGTCTGCCCTCATGGCATCGTGGACCTCTCAAAGTAGGTAATCGTGGACCTGTTCTTGCTTAGTAGTTTGTTCATCTTCCTCGGGGCTATATCCCTCTGGTGTGGATACTCTCGAAGGAGGCATCCATAATCCTCCTGCACCATGATGTCTACTTTCCCTGCATCCTCTAACCATGATTACCTGACAATTTCAAAATTTATTAGCGATACATCTTTAATCATTTAATTTAACACAGTGAAAGGTGTTACGGGTCCCTTGTCTCAGGGTTGAACCCATTCTAATACCATATGTAACATCCCCTCAAGTAACATTAATATATAAATGTACATAAAAAAAAATGTTATATTTTTTTTATTACTTTAAGATATATATATATATATAAAAAAATTTATAAGAAACAATAAAAATTTAATAAATTGTAATTGAAATGTCTATTAGCAATTTGATTATGAACCTTTGTAGCAATCAATTGTGAATCATTTGCATATTTTCCCAAAACATTTTCTAATAATAATACTTATAACACAACATTTTCTAATAATAATACTTGTAACACTCTAGGATTCACCGAAATCTAGTGGATCTGCAAGATTACATTAATGGGTGTTATAACAAGACATTAGGACTTATTTTAATTAATTTGTTTTCATTCTTTATAATTCAATAATCATAAATGCAATACATGTGCATTCACCATTTTCAATAATAACCAAGATAACGTGGACCAATTTCATCATCATGTTGAGAGATTTTAATTAGTTACGATCAAAATTATAGTTCAATCATCAATTATAAAATCAAAATCTGTAGAGTAGTAACTCCATAAGTCTTTAATGATGCTTAAGGTCCTGAATACTATGGAAAACAACTTATTAGATTCTATCATATCTAATTCTACCTTACTCATTGGTTAATATGATACATATATGAATATATATATGAATATATATGGAAAACAACTTATTAGATTCTATCGTATCTAATTCTACCTTACTCATTGGTTAATATGATACATATATGAATATATATATATATATATATATATATATATATATATATATATATAAAGTCCTAGTTTCTTTATAATGTATTGTGATTATTAAACAGTTAAATAACATTGCATCACTTAAACCATACGTTATTTGCAAGAAAATAATAATCCGATCACATTATCATTAAATTCAAGTCGTTTCTTAAGACAATTAATTCCAGCAACTATAAAGTTCCTTCCCAAAATAATTAATAAAGCGCAAAGGTTTTCAATGACAATAGTTCTATCTCATCAGAATAATTAATATAAAAATGTAAAGATCTTCATGAAATACTAACATTCCAGATATACAACCTAGGATTGTAGTTACTTACTAGATCACAATATTCCTGAGGATAAGGGCATTGTTAAGGGTGGTAAATAAAAGTGATGATTCGGGATTCTAAGGAATAAGTATTTCACCTCATTGTGTGCTTTTTAGATTTCTTCGTGAGTGACTATCTTAGTCTGCCCTTACGGCATCGTGGACCTATCGAACTAGGTAATTGTTAACCTACAATTCAGGTCATGGTGGGAGTTCTAGTAGGCTGTGACAGAGACGCTGCCACACCTCTCCCTCAAATATCTCATTTATTTGCATGACCCCTTTACTCCTTATGTGAGTCGTATTAGCAAGCATTGTTAAGCATGCATCCACTAATAAGAACATTGTCAATAACCCATATAAATGACATCCATAATGAAATCATATACAAATAGCATGCGTGTGAATAAAATACTTAAACCAATTACAAATCCACTCCCTAACTCAATCCAGAGTCCAAGGAAGTTCGTCGATGCCATCAACATCATCAAATTGTCACGTGTCCTGCAAACTCAAGAAAACTCATCAATAATACATGTTGATATATATATATATATATATGAGTAAATTATCATATAATCACAATGACATCATAACATAACTCATAATAAAGACATAATCATAATGTATCATAACCAAATTAGTTGCTTGCAAGTGTCCTCAAATAACAAGTCAGTAAAAAAGTGCCCAGTAGAATTGGATGTTACATTGTTCCTCCTTATTCTAGCATGGATCAACACATGTTATTAACACATTATCTTCATCGGACAAATATCATAATCATCATGGGACCAAATAGATGCACATATAGATATCCTTCCTTTTTACCTAAAACTAGAATTTTACATCATTTATAATTGTTCTCAAGACCAAAATAAGTGCTCCAACCTCCATTGATTCTTTGTTCAACACTATAGTTCCAATTTAAATTCTAATGAAACTCAATTATATGATACTTATAACAATGGAATTCTAGAGCCCCGAGGGTTAGCTCAAGGAAGTTATGAGCCAAACATGAGATCTCCCCCACAAGTTCAAGAGGTCACAGGTTCAACTCTCTTGATCCCCTTGGGGTTAAGTGCTTGAAAATTAGGCACCAACAATTTTCCATGTTTACCACCCATCGATAATGATGAAATATTTAAGGGTTTATTGTGTATGATCATATGGAAAAATAAATAAAAAATGACTTCTTCTAAGTTGTTATTATCGTAAACAAAATCAAGGTATGTTACTTGTTTCAATTTAATGATCACTATCATTATTTTATTTGTATTTACATACATCCTGAAGTACAAAAGCTTTGAGAAATTTAAGTATCTCTTCAAGGTCAAAGGGGATCCTTGCCAATATCATCTGCATATATAAGGTAAATGATGACTATTCTTACTAGTGTCATGCCCGTAGAACCTGTTTTTTTCAAATAGTCCTATACCTTGTTAAAATAACAAACAATAACGATAACATTGGGTCAATTGGGTCTACTATAAGTGGTTAAGAGAATGAGTGTTTTCAGTAATGTTCGAAAAAACCACAGTGTTGTTGATGGATTGTCGACGTTTCAGATCCATATCAAGATCCATCTTCACGACAAGAAACCTGGATTATAATTGAAGGAAAAAAGCTTCATATAAATGCTAAATGGAAAGAGGAGAATTTAAATGTGGCCTCAAAAGAACCCTAATTCTATATTAATTAATTAAATTTATTCAAAAAAATTATTTTCAATTATTCAAAAAATAATTTAATTTGTTATTAGGTTTTGATTTTATTTGAAATTTTTCATTCTTTTAAAAATTTTAATGTTGTTTTTTATTTAAAAAGCCTTGGTAATTTAAAATTTTAATTTTTAATGTTCTTGAGGAAATTTGAGTTAATCAAAGTTTGAGTGTTTTTAGGTTTTATTTTCATTACGAAATTTTTTTTTCTTTCTTCTTTTAAATTTGTTATTATTGTAATGTTATTTTTTTATTTAATAAAAAAAAATATTTCTAAAAATTTAGATCGAAGGTTTTTTTTCAAGGATTGAATTAATTGATTTAAGTATTTTAGTAATGATTAATCATTTGTTAAATTTTTTTAATATTTTAATATTTATTGAATTCCAATTGTTTTTAATTTAAAATTAGTGTTTTCTTAAAGTTGAGTATTTAACTATTATTCTTTTTTATTAAGGGGAGCCAATTTTTATTTAGTTTTAGGTCATTATCTCTATTAAGGTTGTTTGGATTTCTTTGAATTTCAATCGCTTCCCTAATGTAACGTTGAAATAGGTGATTTTTTTTGCCAAAATTTTTGTCTCTTCAAGGCGTACATGGTGTTTTGTTTCGAGGGAGTGTTCTGCTAAAGCTGAAGTGAGAATGCGCTCATTCTTTATATCGGCTCCATGCTCTTTAATTCTAACTTGAAAGGAGCGCCCAGTGTTATCCTCCCCACCTAGGATCAGTCAATGCAAGTGACATATTAAGATCTTAATGAGTATATTGTTATATCAACCTTGAGCCCCGAAGACTTCAAAATTAAGGGAAATTTCCAATAACTTTCCATGGGAAATATACTTCATAAAAATAAAAAAATATATAACCTTATTTCCCCCTTTGTAAATATTAAAACTCAAATAAAACATTATAATTTTTTTATTGCATAAAGGTGTGAATTCAACTTTATTTTTATATAGTCCCTGTTATCGCACGGTTTGTAGGGTAGGTCCAAAGGCTTGAGTCAGGGCTTGAAACCGGCGTAACAGGAGCTTCCCCACCCACTGTCACCTCGATGGGGGGCTCTTTCTATTTAGGAGGGAAAGTCCAAGGGAGATGTCCCTAAGGCAATCTGGCTTAATGAAAGGCTAAAGGTAAAGGCCAAGTCAAGGAAAACCCCTTCCACAGATTGCTGCCCAAGAGAGATAGTCAAGAGAAGTTCTTCCACTGGATGGCACCTGTTTGCGAGACAGGACAACAAAGCTAGAATATATGCTTGCAGTGGGTTA
>SNQJ01S0009969.1:321550-341217 GCA_010110895.2 Picea sitchensis | reverse complement strand
CAAGCCGGTAGTGATGGAGGCTGGTACTGCTGGCAGGACAAGTCTGGCTGAGAAAAAGAAGATGGGTCCTCCAGGACCATGCTCAGGTCGCTCCTGCTCTCGGTACTCCATGTCTAGGACCATGTGGGCCTCGAGACATGATATCCTAGTTATCCCTAGATATCGGGGAGAACAGTCCCCAAGGTGTAGGACAGTAGGTGACGGAGTGTGTTGTTATAGCACTCTGTGATGTTAAAGTCACTGGTTCGAAACCTACGTGGACAAAAAATCCAACCATGTTAAGGGTTGGTGTGGCTTAGGCCGGGTGCGATCTCCGGGTGATTTTGATGGCTTAGATGCCCCTGAGTCGCGGTTTCTCAGCCATAAGCTAGTCCCACAGGTCATGAACAAACTAGCCAACAAAAAAAAACTTTACTTTTATATAATATATTTATATTTTTTTTTAAATTTGGGTTGAGAAACTTATACTACATTTTTTCTTAAATAAACAATTGAATATAAAAATAATATCTATAGCTTGCACTGCAGAAGCCTCTCTATGCTTAAAAACATTATATATCATAATATTATAAACTATATTGTAAATATGCATTTAATTTTAGACTAGAATATATTTTAATTAATTACTCAAAATACTAATAAGGGAGAAATTATAAATCTTATGTGTGGACTATAGGTCAAATTTGTAAAGAAAAATAAAAACTAATACTCATTATTTATTAATTAATATTTTTATGTCCTTTCAAAATTAATTTTAATTTGTAATGTAGATTATGTAATAAAAAATCATTAAAGAAGAATAATTGCAATTATAATGTTTTAAAAATAATAACTAATAATTTTATAACTAAATTAATATTTTATAAAAACATTTTAATAAAAAAATTATTTTATTTTCAATAATATATTATATTTATACATAAGTTTTATCTTATTATTTTCTATAAATAAAGTTTTTTTACATAATTTTTATTCTATTAATCTTTTGCGTAAATAAAGTTTTTTTTTAATCATCTTAGCAATACATAGAAAGATGTCTCGATAAGTCGGTGAAAATAGAGTATGTTTATTGTTTCAATAAAGGTGTTGATCGGGGGACAAATGTTACCGAATGTATGTAGTATTTTCAACAAGTTTACAACAAATCAATTCAAGATAATTGGATCTAGCAATTAATTAATTAATTCATTCGGTGGAAGAATTGTTATATATTGTAACTTGTAGAGGAAAAACTATTAGAGAGGTAATATGCCTACTGATGAGCTTTTGTAATAATTTGATTTGATCAATAAGAATATCAGCTTTTGTAATAATTTGATTTGATCAATAAGAATATCAATTGTCATTGTCTCTAGGATGTTTCCTATTAAGAGTTTTACCATGTAAAAATTGTTGTCTTTTCTGTGATGTAGTGATTTTCATTGATCTCTTTTTTCTCTATAAATTCTTGTATTTTTCTTTCGTTGCACAACAAGCGTTATCATAGCTTAAGAACAAAATTCTAGTCACTAGGAATCAGTGAGAAGAAGAAAGAGTTGAGGGTTTGCATGTTCATGAGGAAAGTTGACGAGTTCATTCACGCACAAAGGAAGAAAGAGTTGATCATATGATCAAGATGGATGTCGGTGGCCTTCCACCTATTCCAATTGGCTCATTTTGGCAGTTTTCCAGTTTGGCAGTTTTTTCCTAGTTTTCGAGTCCGTGACTTCCGGGACCGTTTTGAGGCCCTAAACAACATTTTTAGGGCTTGCCACAATCAAAATATAAACGAAGTCACATTCTGATAGCAACATGCATAGTCCTCAGATTGACCTTTCCAACGGGCTATCCTGCACCTGAAACACAAATCGTATCCAAAAGTTATGACCCCAAGAAGTTGATGTACTAACTTACCCAAATGGTGCCCACATGACTTTTGGCGCTTCATCTCCTAGGGTTAGGTTTTTGGATGTCTAGGGTTTTTGAAATTCATTTTTTATTGTAAAAAGGCCTTCATAGGCTCATTGTAATCATATTCTTATGAATGAGCACAACCGTCACATCTCTTCTCAGAGATAAGCCGCCACCTTTCTCGCAAGCTTGTTTTCCATTGCATTTTACAGTTTCGGCTTATTTCCTTATTGAAAAGAAACCAGTTTACTGTATATTTGTTATTCTGTGTTGAGCATCTTTTGATAATAATCTGTATTCATTTCGTTCTGCTCATAAAATCTGGATCAGTGGTATCAGAGCAGTATGCTCCTTGTCGTTCTTAATGCATGTCCCCAATGAGGTCAAGGTACAAAGAATTGGGTCTCCAGCTTGTTTCTCTTGAGGACAAAATATCTCGAACACCCAAGTGACCTCTCACGGAGAGAGAAAAGAAAGACAACAGGACAAGATATCCCTTCAAAATGTTGCTCAAGGAAGTCCTCACGTAACAGAGGAACAATATGATGGATAGTTTTGCGCAAATCCTTCGGCGGCTACCAACAGGGGACGCATATTCCTCAAATGGAGACGCCACCCCCTTTAAGGTACAAATCAACTTTGATATTCCTATATTTGAAGGTCAGATAGACGCAGATGTTCTCGACAAATGGTTGAATCTGCTAGAAGGGTATTTCTCTATCCATAACTTCTCGAATAGAGAAAATATTACTTTTGCGCTCCTCAAAGTCGTTCCCCATGTCAAAGATTGGTGGGAAACAGAGGAACCCTCATTATTTACATTCGCGGTCGCTTGGGAATCCTTCAAGGATGCTATTAAGGAACAATACTACCCTATTGGAAGTTATGACAACCTATACACAAAATGGACCACATTGCAGTAGGAAAGAGACCAAGCAGTGCCCGAGTCCACAAATATCTTCCATACCTTCCGCACCAAGCTGGGTATCAAGGATTCTAAACGATATCTAGTGCTCAATTATTGTGACGGTCTTCATAGATACATCTAGTCTGAAATGGAGTTTCTATACATCTCATCCTTGGGTGCGGCCTACAGATATGTTCTCAAAATCGAGCAGAAGCTCAAACAAAATTCGCAAAAATTTGGGCCTGGGAACCCCTCACAACAAAAATTAGGAAAGGGCGGCCCCAACCCGTAGAACAAAGGATAGAGAAAAGACAGACCACCTCAAGAAAACCAGTCCAGGCCACAAGAAAAGAAGGACATCGAAAAGACAAAGAAAGATAACGAGAAGTGGTGGGACTTCCAATAGGTCCCCTGGCATAACACTATTGATTGCTACTCAAAGCAGTCGTTGGTGGCTGAGGTGAAATCCTTTGAATCAGATGTGGGTTCTGACTCTGAATCATAACCAAAAAGGGGGAGACAAATCATTGACACATAACCCAATGCTACCGTTGCTACCACCAAGCTCCAGGTTGGTGAACCAGATGATTCAGAGGAAGGAAAGCACCTTTTCATTCACAGATGTGGGTGAAGGGTACCCTGATGCACTTCATCATTGATAGAAGTATCCAAAAGAACCTCATCTCAACGGAAGTTGTCAAGCAACTTGCCCTGTCGACAACGTCGCACCTGCAACCCTACACCATCGAATGGCTCTTCCAAGGAAGTGACATCTGCATCAACCAACAATGTCATCTATCATACAACATCAAGCCCTTCAAAGACGAGGTATTGTGTGATGTTTCCCCTCTCGAATTTTATAATGTTCTTTTAGTCCAACCATATTTATGGAAACACCATGATGTATATGAGTCTAGGCCTCACAGTGTTATTATTACTTTGAAAAAGAAACTGTACAAGATACCTGAGGTAGTCCCACCTAGTTCTATTTCCTTGATCTTTGCCAAGAAATGCAGGAAGGTCATCTCTCAGACATGGAAGTTTGTATTCTTCGTGATTCGATCTCAGAATGAGTGAAAGATCGCAACTACATCCAGGGTCTCTGCAACCGACCTCTCCACACAACAAAAGAAAGTGAATAAGTTCATGGAAGAATAGTCAGATATCTTCTCCTCACCGATCGGGGTACCTCTGCACTGTCAAGTCAAACACCCCATCGATCTAACCCCTGGTGCACCATTGCCCAATGGGCCAATGTACCATTGCTCTCTGTTAGAGAATGAGGAGATCAAGTAGAAGATCCAAGAACTGCTCCACAAGGGGAACATCTGTCCCATATCATCGCCTTGTGGGGGCCCAATCATGTTGGTACAGAAGAAAGATGGAACCTGGTGACTATGCATTGATTATCAGTCCCTGAATAAAATCAAATTCAGAAACCTGTACCCTATTCCTTGAATGGATGACCTCCTTGATCAACTCACGGAGGCCAAATAATTTAGTAAGATTGATCTGAAGTCTAGATACCACTAGGTCTTGATAGAACAAACAGATGTATGGAAGATCGCCTTCATGTCAAAGGAAGGTATTTTTGAATGTTTGGTCATGCCCTTTGATTTGAAAAATTCTCCAACCATTTTCATGAGGATGATGGACGATATCCTATGACCATCCACCAATAATTTTGTAGTGGTGTATCTAGATGACATTCTCATTTACAACAAGACTTGGGAAGAACACTTACAACATATTTAGCAAGTTATGCACACCCCGCGGCAGCACAAGCTATACACCAACTTGGAAAAATGCTCCTTGAGCATGGACAGGGTCCATTACCTAGGCTACATCGTTGATCATCATGGTGTACATATGGATCCAGCCAAGATCCAAGTCATTCATGACTGTCCAGCTCCAACTTCAACCACACTCACTGAACTTCGAAACTTCTTGGGCCTTGCCAATTTCTACTGTTGGTTTGTATTGGGATTCTCCCATATTGCATTGGCCCTCACCCAAGTGACCAGGGGTGGTGGTAAGGAAAACTTTGTGTGGGGTCGGTCCCAACAACAAGTGTTTGATGATTTGAAGCAGCGCTTGTGCTCATCCCGAACACTTTTACTATCGGACCTGCAACAACCCTTTGAGATCAAGATAGATGCTTCAGACTATGTTGTGGGCGTCTTTCTCACTCAACACATCCACCCCATGTCCTATCATAGTGAGACACTAACAGATGATGTTCATAAGTACCCTACTTATGACAAAGAAATGTACTCCAATGTGAAATCCTGTCGCCAATGTAGACATTACATTCTTGGGAAGGAGACAGTCATCCACACTGATCATAATCCATTGCAGTTCATGAATACACAAGGGAAATTGCAGAATGATCACCATCAGAAGTGGTCCACATACTTCCATCAATTCCACCTCAACATCAAGTATAAAATAGGAAGCACAAACCACGTCATCGATTGCCTCAGCAGACCACCAGTCACAACACTCACCATAGTTCTAGACTCTTACGGCCATGAGAAGTCTAGATGGCCCCAACTCTATGAGACAGACCTGGACTTCTCCACCACCTACCAAATGTTGGGTGCAAAGGCATTTGTCACTAATTTCCATCTTCAGGATGGGTTGTTGTGTTGTCTGGGCCATATCTACATTCCATAAAGAGAGCGAGAGAAGTTGATTTGGAAATCCCACTATAGTTGGGTGGCATGACACTTTGATGTCAAAAATACAGTAACAATGCTACAAAAACATGTTTACTGGTCAAAACTTCGACAGGAGGTCAACAAGTATATCAGGTCCTGCACTGCCTGCATTATTGCAAAACCGACCACTAATAAATAGGGCTTGTACACCCCTCTACGTACTCCTGACATGCCATGGGAATCCATCTCAATGGAATAAATGCCGGGCCTCCCATCCACCAAGCGAGGAAAAGACTGTGTTTATGTGGTTGTTGATCGTTTTTCTAAGATGGCAATTATGGTCGCATGCAAGAAGAGAATCACAGCAGAGGCCACTACCAAGATCTTCTTTGAATGAGTCTGGGTACATTTTGGAATCCCACAAACCATTGTTTCAGATCAGGACAATAGATTTATCAGCACATTCTGGTCAAGCCTCTGGTCATTGCTGGACACCAATCTCATCAAATCCACAGCCTTCAACCCCAAGGCATATGGCCAAAACGAGGTCGTAAATCGAATGATCATGCATATCCTACACATGTATAATTCCAAGCACCCTCGCACATGAGATGAGAGCCTTCCCTATGTCCATCATAGCTACAACTGAGCCCTGCATAGCTCAACTGGCCAGAGCCCCTTTCAGGTGGGGTTGGGATTCCACCCATTGGGTCCCATAGATGTTGCACTACCCCTTGCGGTCACCTTAGCCGACTCATCTCCTGCTCCAACTGAAGTTGAAAAAGCCACCCAGTTCATTGAGCGGATCCATCACATCCTCCAACAAGTTCAGAATATCCTACAGAAGTCAAATGACAAGTACAAGCAGCGTCCTGATCAACACCGAGTGCCACATAATTTTCAGGTGGGCGACAAAGTTTGGTTGCACTTGCATAAAGAAATCCTTATAGAACCCCATCATAAGCTTCACCCACTCTGTTATGGGTCATACACCATCACCAAGGTTGTGGGTGATAATGATTTTGAGCTCAAAATTCCTCCTTTATTTGGCTTGCACCGAGTGTTCAACGTGGATCTCCTTCAACCTTATTTCCCACCATTATTGGACACCTCAGAGGTAGTAGAATAGCCGACACCAACAGATCTCAACCCCAACTTCATAAAACAAGAATCCAATGATCATATTGTGGATAAATAGGTCAAGGGCACTCGCCAGCAAAGGATTGAGCTTTATCGAGTTGTCAAAGCAAGGCAACTCCTGCACTAAGGCAAGTGGCTCACACGAGGCCAAATTCAACAGAAATTTCCTCATCTGATGGGGGCACTCAACACAATAGAGACCATTTCTTCCTAAGGGGGGAGGATTGATCCAGATGGATGTTGGTGGCCTCCCACCTATTCCAACTGGCTCATTTTGGTAGTTGTTTCCTAGTTTTCGTGTCCCTAACTTTCAGGGTCGTTTTGAGGCCCTAAACAATTTTTTTAGGGATTGCCACAATCAAAATGTAGTCGGAGTCAGATTTTCATGACAACGTGTGTATTCCTCAGATAGACCTTTCCAACGGCAAATCCCATGCACCTAAAACAGAGATCATATGAAAAAGTTACGACCCTAGGAAGTTGATGTACTAACTTACCCAAATGGGGCCCACATGACTTTTGGCGCTTCATCTCCTAGGGTTAGGTTTTTGGATATCTAGGGTTTTTGACATTCCTGTTTTATTGTAAAAATTCCTTCAGAGCCTCATTGTATTCATATTCTTGCGAATGAGTGCAGTTGTCACATCTATTCTCAGAGATAAGTTGCCACCATTCTAGAAAGCTTGTTTTTCGATGCATTTTATAGTTTCATCTTATTTTCTTATTGAATAGAAACCATTTTTACTGTATAATTTCTATTTTGTGTTGAGTATATTTTGATAATAATCTATATTCATTTCGTTCTTCTCATAAAATCCAGATCAACATCTCTACCCATGAGGAGAAGACCATAGTGGTTATTTTTGGAGCCAAGGGTTCCAACATTTGTTGGTTCGTGAGTAGAAGAGGAGTTGAATAGGAAGGCCACATGCTAGAGGAGGGTCGTACACCATTTTTTTTTCTCTATCCAATTTGTTGGAGCGTTGGAGCCCATGGAGGTTGAGAAACCCTCTGTCCAAATTTACTAGAGCCTGCAAAGTTTGAGAAACCCCCTATCCAAATTCGTTGGTCCCAGGGAGGTTGAGAAATCCTTTGTTCAAATTGTTGGAGCCAGCTGATGTGGAGAAACCCTACTCCTTTTTTGTGGTGGAAGTATATATTTTTCAAAGAAAATTTTTAATTGTGGTGGAGGTATATATTTTTCCAAAAAAAAATTATTTAAAAGAAAAAAGGGTATGTTTTTATTTATGTGGAGGAAATATATATATTAAAGAGAGATATGTGTTTTGAAATCTTATTTTTATTTTTGAAATTTAAAAGGGTGGGTAAAACATTCACAAGTTTGTGGTAAAAAGGTCCCTCCATTATATATATATATAATTTTATTTTGGGACGGGATGAAGACAAACGATGTGAAATATCTCTTTGACTTCCATTTTATGAAGACAAATCTATATATAGTTTTTACATGGGAGTGGTGCAACAATTTACATAACAAATAATTTAATTGACTTGTGTGAAAAGTTTTGGTGTTGATCCAATGGAAAAAGTCTCAAATTCTAGATTTGAGGTGGAGAAATTTAACAGGAAAAATAATTTTGAGCTATGGAAGCTCAAGATGTGAGATCTATTGGTGAAAAAAAATATGCATAAGGCATTGGTAGGTAGGACAAAGAGACCGATGGATATGACAGAAGAGGACTGGGAATATCTAGATGTGAGAGCTCTCAATACCATTTGGTTGTGTTTGGAAGATGAATTTTTGTTTAACATCGTTGAAGAGGAGATAATAGTATAATTATGGAGCATAATGGAAATCTTTTACATGACAAAGTCCTTGACAAATATAATCTACTTGAAGAGGCATTTGTATATCTTACGGATGAAAGAAGGAAAAAAATTTGAAGATCATTTAAATATTTTCAATACTCTGATTTGTCAATTAACTAGTATGGATGTAAAATACGATGATGAGGAAAAGGAATTCATGTTATTGTGCTCATTACCTGAATCTTGGTATCATTTAGTCACATCTATGTGGTTTATCACATCAGAAACCATTGAATATGATACTATTGTGGGAGCCCTATTGTCTGAGGAGGTGCAAAGAAGATCAAGTTTAGAAACCTCCACACTAAAAGAAATGGTGGCTAGAGGTTGATCCATAGAAAGGGGGGAGGATTCAAGTGGAACATCCAGATCTAATTCAAAAGGAAGAAAGGTTAAGGGAAGTTGTTGATAATGCAACAAAGTAGGGCATCTCAAGAAATATTGTTGTAAAAAGAAAGAATTTGAGGGTGACTCCAAAAAGGAAGCAAATATGGTTGAATGAAGTTCAAGAATGGTTAATTAATTTTTATTTTTTTATAGTATCTCACAATATCAAGAAGAATGGTTGTTAGATTCTGGGGCTTCCCATCACATCTTTTCACATAGAAGTTGGTTTTCATATTACCAATCTATAGATGACAATATTGCTTTTATGGGAAATGATATTTCTTGTAAAACTGTTGGGATTGGGAGCATTAAAATCAAGATGTTCAATGGTATTGTAAAAATGTTGGAAAATGTTATACATGTACTAGAACTTAAAAATAATTTGATTTCTTTGGGATTTTTGGATTCTAGTGGGTATAAATATACAGGTCAAGGTGGAGCACTAAAAGTGTCCAAGGGCAGTTTGGTGGAAATGAAGGCTACAAATATTGGGAACCTTTACAAATTGGAAGGGAATACTGAAATGAGTGAAGTGGCAGTGGTATCTAAGGAAGAAAGTGTATCTACTTGTTTATGGAATCAATGACTAAGCCATATGAGCAAGAAGAGGTTGTAGGTATTGGTAAACTATAAGTTACTTCCAGACTTACAATCTTTGAATTTCTGCAAGTTTTGTATCTTTTTTGGTTATGGTGATGAAAATAAGGGATGTATATTATGGGATCTTACTGCAAAAAATCATCATTAATAGAGATATGTAGATGGAATAGTTAGAATTTGTTCAAGATTGCAAAGAGAGATTTGTTTGTGAACACGGGGAATCATTGTATGGCCTAAAGGTACCCAGACAATGGTACAAGATGTTTGATTCTTTCATGGTTAGCCAAAAAAATTTAAGAAATGACTATAACCATTATGTTTATGGTACATTAGTTATCTTGATGTTATTTTTTTATGATATGCTTGTTGCAAGCTAAAGCATGATTGAAATCAACAGGTTAAAGGCTCACTTGGACAAGACATTTTAGATGAAGGATCAAGGAGCAGCAAAACAAATCTTGGGCATAGAAGTATATAGAGAAGGTAATAACGGTAAGTTATGGTTATCACAACAAAATTCTATGGAGAATATATTGATGAAGTTTAGTATGAACATTTTGAAACCGGTAAATATCATTTTAGCTTTCCATTGTAAGATTTCTTCAAGTTTATGTCATGGTTATGAGGAAGAAAAGGTTTTGTCTCATATACCATATGACAGTATAGTAGGAAGTATATATGTGGTGAAAGGTCAATATTAAATATTTCACATGCAACAATTGGTGTTGTTAGTAGACACATGGAAAATCCAGGTAAAGAGCATTGGGAATGGGTGCTTCGATATCTTAGAGGCATGAGTATCACCTACAGTGGTTGTAGTGTTTTATTCTATGGTTATGTTGATTCAGAAATTGTAGGATATTTGGAAAAAAAGAGATCTACCTTGGGTCATGTCTTGCATGAATGCAAGGATCTATTGGGTAAGTTTGGATGATTACATGAAAAGGTGTTATATGGTAGTCAAAGTTTTGTGCATTTGAATAACAGTCCAACGTATCAAAATGGGGAAAGGAATCATTTTGTAAGTGATGTAGATCTTGAGGGATGAGATATCGAAGGATTGATGTTGAGAGAGGAGGAGAGAAAACATACAAAACTTCCATGAAATTAATCATAAGAACATTGATGAAAATCCATGAGCTGAATACACCACAAAAATATGAGAAAGAGATAAAGAGTTGGAGAAGAAGGATTCCATTAAGAATAACCATTACATGCAATGAGGCCAATTTGGGACCTCTCCTTCCCGATCTAAACTCTCTTCCTATTTCCTTTTTTATAAGGTGTCTTCTTGACGAAATCAACTTTGAACAACTCCATTTATTATATGTTCATCATGCTCCCTTTTACAGTTATATAGATTTATGGATTTTTACATCCGAACTTAGAATATATGCCCTCATAATATTTGGATCAATACTCCACCCTTAGAAAATGATGGTCCCCATCATTTCACCCATACTAAAAAGAGAAACCCCATTATCATACCATTATGATTACAATGTGGCAATGGCCAATGAAGAGAAGGGTTTTGTGTGGTTGACCCATAACCATGGGTTTTTCATTGACCCATAACCTAGTTGACAATGGCCTTGTACATGGGTAGAAACATAAAGAAATTTTAATAAAATCCCAAAATTAGAAAAATAATATGGAAAAATCGTAACTTTGGGGGCTTTGAACATCCTTCTGCAAATTTATTCATAACGTTTTCTACAAGTGATAAAATCCAATTTCATAAAAGACCCATTTGAGCTACTGAAGAGATATTTACATCGATATATGGAATGTGTTCTGAGGTGGCCCATGAAGTGAGAAAAATCTTGTGTAAGTTCCAGGTACGTGCAATCGTATTTAAACAAAGACATGCATGTCTTCAATGAGAGATATTTCTCAAACTAGGAAACAAAACGAGATTCCCCGAAATACCCATTTGATCTAACAATTTTTTTTTTCCAATAAGCTATGGAATTTTATATGAGGTTTCCCATGGAGTGATAAAAATATTTTTTAAGTTCCAGGTACGTGCGGCCATCTCAGAACAAAGACATGCATCTCTTCAATGAGTAAGATCTCTCAAACCAGGGAACAAAATGAAATTCCGTGAAATACCCATTTGAGATAATGGAAAAAAAGTTTCAATGAGATATGATAGAACCTCTAAAACACTATGTGGGGTTTGCGTCATCTCTGTAAACTTTGTAGAAGAGGTTTGTCCTACATTTCGTCCAAGATTTTACTTCTATGGCAGTTGTACGAAGATTTTCAAGGGTGTGTAGAGCAGTATGGATTGTTGTAGAGGTCATAGAACCTTTGGGGACAACATAGAAACCTTTCAAATGTTGCAGAACAATGGATGTAATAAATCCATGTATGGATTCTCCTGCAATGGTGAACAAAGATCTGAGGGCAGAAAAAACATGTAGTTCTTGTGGAACAACTCTGATGCTTACATTGTATGGCCCGAAAAATGGATTCTAAGAGTACCAAAAGGAGGTTGGTTCTTACTGCAAATATTTGAACCTGCAACATGCTTCAAACCCTTGTTCCCTTCGAGCACTACCCTTGCTCTGATACCATTGA
This sequence comes from Picea sitchensis, assembly GCA_010110895.2. Taxonomy (NCBI): domain Eukaryota; kingdom Viridiplantae; phylum Streptophyta; class Pinopsida; order Pinales; family Pinaceae; genus Picea; species Picea sitchensis. Next base: position 329,220 of record SNQJ01S0009969.1, on the reverse strand, counting down.
TATAGATATTGAGGGATGAGATATAGAAGGCTTAATGTCAAGAGAGGAGGAGAGAAAACATACAAACCTGCCATGAAATTAATCACAAGAACATTGATGAAAATCCATGAGATGAATACACCACAAAAATGTGAGAAAGAGAGAAAGAGCTGGAGAAGAAGGATTCCATTAAGAATAGACATTACATGCAATGAGGCCAATTTGGGACCTCTCCTTCCCGATCTAAAATCTTTTCCTATTGGATTTTTTATAAGGCGTCTTCTTGATGAAGTTAACTCTGAACAACTAACTCCATTTATTACATGTTCATCCTACTCCTTTTTACACTTATATGGATTTATTGTTTTTTACATCTAAACTTAGACCATATGCCCCCCTAAGATTCAAATCAGCAAGATTGGTTACTGATGGAGGTGGAGTGGTCCATACTCGAGAACATTGTGCAGACATTTTCACGAAACCAATATTGTTAGAGAGGTTGTGATGGTGTTTGGATTCTCTTGGCTTGCAGAAAAGGTGATGAATGATCCTAAGCAATGAAATGAGGTAAATTGTTGTCAAGGTGGAGACTGTTGAATGGGTGACAACTATTGGTGGATTTATGCAAGATTTTCAGTGAGATCACAACGAATCAATCCAAGATAGTTGGATTTGGTCGTTCATTAATTAATTCATTCAGTGGATGAAAAAATATTAGAGAGGGAACAAGCATGTTGCTAAGATTTTGTAATCTCCTGATTTGATCAATAAGAATATCGATTGTCATTGTCTCGTGGATTTTTCCCTGCTAAGGGTTTTACCATGCAAAAACTAATGTTTTTTTTGTGGTGTTGTAATTGTTATTGATCTCTTGTTTCCCTATAAATTCTTATCTTTTGCTTCCACTGCACAACAAACACAACCTTATTATATGGAAAAAGTTGATTTATTTATGAAATTGCAGTTATCTAGTCATTTCAACTCATCTTTGAAATTATTATTAAAAACAATTCAACAAAATTTTTTAATTTCCCTTTTAAATATTGAATTGTTGAGTCTATATTAATCATTAGTATTGTAATGTTTTCGAAAAATTAATTTACATGTGTTTAGAAATTTTAATATAATAGTTTCTTATGTTTATATTTATCTTTATTTTGATATTAATAATTGTAATTATTTCATAGGTTGATATTTATATTTATTTTGATATCAATAATTATATTCATATATATTTTTAATGATGGTGGTGATGGTTAATGTCCAATGAGATAAAATTAAAAGGAACTACCACTTTTTCTTTAAAAAAGTATTTATATACTCTAAAATCTTTAAGAGAAGCATTCTTAAATCACCAAATCACCATAATTTTCATAAGTTAAAAGATTAGAAAATTATGTATTATAACAAATATTTTTATTTTAATCTTAACAAAAATATTATAAATAAATTTATGTTAGAGAATAAAAACCATACATATTGTTTCTTATGATAAACTTTGTTTTAAACATGGGAAGCTTCTTACTTAAAAAAAAAAGGTTTATCATGTTAAAAAATGGAAGAATTATATCACATCGTCTAAGGAATGTGAAGTGATCTAGGTACAAACATGACTAAAAAGGCAATGGCTTCATTGCTAATCCTCTTCCACAAATACTACTTTCTTACATCCAGAGGCTCTTCACAACCTAATATGACATAATGTTGTTCCATAATATGGTGGATTCCACATAATAATAACATAAAAACATAAAATTAGAGTGCAAAATTTTAAAACTTAATATTATAATGAAAAAATGCAAAAAGATTTGCATTTCTAGAGATTTGATCCCCATAACACTTAATAAACTTGAAGTTAAAATAAATATAAATAAATAAAAGATATAATTTAGTATATTAAATTTTTTATAAATTAAAAAAACAACAATAAAAATAATATAATACAAGAAATCAAATAAATTTATTTAATTAATATGATAATATAACTCGAAAGATAATTCAATAAATTAACCTAATAAATAATTCAGCATTAGATAGTAAGATACCATTACTTTCAAAAGTGAATGATATAATACAATTATATAGATTTTTAATTTCAACATAATCAAAACAAAATTAGATGGTAAGATACCATTATTTTCAAAAGTGAATGATATAATACAATTATATAGATTTTTAATTTCAACATAATTAAAACAAAATGTTGATATACTTAAAATAAATTAAATTAAATTTTGATTGATATGATGATAAGAAAGTTTTTAACAAAATACCTCAAATATTTTTAAAATATTTTAAAAAATATATATAAATTTAATATATCTAAAATAAATAAAATTAAATAAAATATGGATTAATATATTTAAAATAAAATAAAATAAAATAAATTTTGATTCTTATGATTCATAAGAAAAACTTTAATAAAATACCTCAAATATTTTAAAAATATTTTAATTTTAAAATATTTTTAAAATATTTTAATTTTAAAATATTTTAAAAAATATATATAAATTTAATATACCTAAAATAAATAAAATTAAATAAAATATGAATTAATATATTTAAAATAAAATAAAATAAAATAAATTTTGATTCTTATGATTCATAAGAAAAACTTTAACAAAATACCTCAAATATTTTTAAAATATTTTAAGAAGTAAAAGTAAATTTTGATTGGTATGATTCATAAGAAAAACTTTAACAAAATACCTCAAAAAATATTTTAAGAAGTAAAAGTAAATTTGATATACCTAAAATATTTATTGATATGATCCATGAGAAAGTTTTTAACAAAATACCTAAAATATTTTTAAAATATTTTAAGTCAAGTAGATATAAGAGAGGGCATAGCTTATCATAATTAACTTTAATTATTTTTAAAATATTTTAAGTCAAATAAATATGAGAGTAGGGCCAAGCTTATTATAATTAACTTTCAAAAGTGAATGATATAATTCAATTAATTTTTTTAAATATTTTAAGTTAGATAGCCATAAGAGCATGGCAAAGTTTATCATAATTAATTTCAATTATTTTTAAAATATTTTAAATCAAGTAGATATAAGAATGGGACAAAACTTATTATAATTAATTTTCAAAATGAATAATATAATTTAAGTAATAATTTTTAAATATTTTAAGTTAAATAAATACAAAATTATGACAAAGTTTATCATAATTAATTTTCAAAAATGAATAATATAATGCAATTAATTTTTTAAAAATTAGAATATACAATAAATTAAATTAAATTAAATATTAATTGATATGATTTACTAAAAGATTTTATAACAAAATATATCAACTAATTTTGAACATTTTAAAGTCAAGTAGATATAAAAGTATGGCAAAGCTTATCATAATTTAATTTTCAAAACTATAATTTTTAAGTTTTTACATAATATCTTTAAATCTTAGATTAATACATCAACCTATTTTCTTAGATCCCTCTTATCTATTTTCTTAAATCCCTCTTAATCCATAAATTTTTTTATAAAATATACAATCTTTAATTATAATTAAAATTAATTAATAATTATTATTTTAAATATATTAAAAAATTAATTACTAAGTGAACCAATACGTTAATCACCACACCAAGGTGGACAATGAAAGCCATTTGGTCGCCAATACGTACAGTCACCACCCTTCGCTCGTCGGCTTATGAGGAAAGAAACACATATATGATGAACCAACTATACTACATCCACCGTCAATATATTTCATCCTTTACTTCGTTGTAGTCGGCACTGCAATCCAAACTTTCCTCCAATTTTGTAGTGCCAAGAATCTGACACTCATCTGGCATTCAATTACGAGGGAATTACTTTGTTGCCCCTCCGTCCTCAAAGGAACACAGAGCTTGAAACACCATGCATTCCATCGTATTTGTTCAGTGATACAGAACCATTCACAGGGAAAATGGCTGCAAATTTGCATGATAAAGGTGGAAAATTTCAAGAATGTTTTCACTTGGGGGAGAAAAAGAAACCATATGTGAATCCTGATTTGAACCCAGTCTTACTTGTGCCTGGCATAGGGGGCTCTATATTAACAGCTGTGGATGAAAATGGGCATAAAGAGCGAATTTGGGTTCGTGTTTTTGATGCTGACCGTGAATTCAAAAAAAAACTTTGGTCTGTTTTCGATCCGAAAACTGGAAAAACTACGTCCTTGGATCCCAAAATAAGGATTGAAGTCCCAGAAGAAAGATTTGGACTATACGCTTGTGACAACCTGGACCCTGATCTCATTTTTCCCATGCATGTTGTTCACTACTTCCATGAGATGATAAAAGAGATGGTGGGCTGGGGATTTAAAGAGGGTACTACTCTCTTTGGTTTTGGCTACGACTTTCGTCAGAGTAACAGGCTTCAGGAAACAATGGATCGTCTAAGAGAAAAGCTTGAATTCATACATAAAGCCTCTGGAGGAAAGAAAGTAAGCATCATAAGCCATTCAATGGGAGCTCTTCTTGTCAAATGTTTTGTTGCTCTCCACAATGAAATCTTTGAGAAGTATGTGAATAAGTGGGTAGCTATTGCTGCACCGTTTCAAGGAGCACCTGGATTTATAATGGATGGTCTTTTAAGGGGAATTGCATTTGTTGAAGGATGGAAAGAAGGTCTTTCAGTTTCTAAGTGGAGCATGCATCAACTCATGTTGGAATGCCCCTCAATATATGAGTTGATGGCCTGCCCTAATTTCCAGTGGTCTTCACTTCCTCTTGTTCAGATATGGCGCGAAAAGAAGGATGGATTTGGGCACTCGTCCGTTGAACTTGAAACGTATGGTCCACACAACTGTGCTAGTATCATGCAAGATGCTCTTGTTAATAATACCATTACCTATGATGGTCTGACAATACCATTGCCATTCAACAGTGAAATCTTGAAATGGGCCAACGAAACCAGAAGGCTCATGTCATTGGCAAAGATCCCTCCATCTGTAAAATTTTATAATATATATGGCACTGGCAAGGATACACCATTCAATGTAACCTACGGAAGTGAGCAGAAACCTATATCAAGTATAGAGAAAGTATTGCATTCGAAGGCTGTATACAGTTACGTGGAAGGTGATGGATCCGTCCCCATAGAATCAGCTATGGCAGATGGGCTTGCAGCAGAGAAAATAATAGGTATTCCTGGAGATCACCGTGGCTTGATCTGCGATGAAACTGTTTTTCGTATACTAAAATATTGGTTGAAGGCTGAAGACCCAGATCTTTTCTGTGATCTTGTTGATGATTGGGTCCTTTTTCCAACTAAGGATGAGCTGAAGGAGAATAGGAGGGAGTCCCAGTCTCCGCAAATCACAGAAAACTGTGAAACCCTAACTCATGATTATCATGACACTGAACATGATTTTGTGGCGATGGGGGAACTCCAAAGTGCAGAAGCAGTACGTGCTGCTTTGGATGTTCATCCCCATTCTGATTCAGCGCGTGATTCGGAGGAGAAGCACAGAGAAACTTCAATTATCAACGGGAATTGATGTGAAAGAACATCTATTTATCTGTAGAAGCTCCTCACAGAAGCTTCAATGGGGACTGTTTACCCTAATTGATTTATTTAATATCGTGAATATGTAGCTGCAGTTTAAGTGGGGAAAGAGTTCAATGCGAGATTAAAAAGGCAGTACACGGAAGCCTATGTTAATTGAGGATAGTGATTTCAATAGCAGTAGTTTGTAGTTATCAGCAAAAGAATGGAGTAGCCACCATACAAGAAGTGGCGATGCATCTTTAAACTTCTTGTTCTGCAACATGGGATAGATTGATTTTCAAAAAGAAAGTCTTATATTAGTGAATATAAATGTTCTGCTCCAAAATTCATACATCTTTTGCAGCACTGTACTGTCCATCAGCTCAAAACAGTTCTGAACTTTCACATTATACCTACAATCATACCATTCTCCATAAAAACTATTATCAGCTAGAATGTTAATACCTTTTTTACATATCATATTAAAAACAAAATACTAGTCCATATCAGTGAGCAATACTAGTCCATATCAGTGAGCAGCATCCGAAATCCAGGCTATATTTGTTCCTTTGTTCATAAAGTCATTATCTAGTTGTAACTCTTTCAAATATGGCAAGGTGCCCATCTAATATTTTTGTGAAAAAAACACCCTCCTCATCTCATCTCACTGTAAAGCTTCATTGAACATATGATATGCTTCTTTGTTAAAAAATTTGTAAATATGTTGCACTTTGATTTGTATAAATTTTAGTTCAATCTTTTGATTTTTGTCATCCAAATCTGTAAAAAAAAGCACCTTCTGTATTGATCCAGCTCCCACAATTCATTTTGATTCTATATGTGTTCAATACTCGACATTTTAGTACAGCCCCTATCCCACACTTTTTACCCAATTCTTAAGAAATTTCATCAAAATTTGCAAATACTACAATTAATTAATTCATATTTTTATTTATTTTATGAAAATAAAGCGATTCATATGTTTTTAGGTTAATTGTAAATTTGATGTGCAATGTTTGTACATAAATAAATGTGTTATAAAAGTTGTAAATAATTCATTTCCTCTATTTTCTTATGTAGATTGTGGTTATGATATTTTTGAAAATTATTTTCTTGTAAATTAGATTGTGTCTATATTGAAGTATTGATTATTTGTTGTATATTTTCTTCTATATTCTTTGTTTTGTATATTTTTCTGTAGATTGTGGTTATGATATTTTTGAAAATTATTTACAAGTAATGTAGATTGTGGTTATGATATTTTTGAAAATGATTTACAAGTATATTTTCTTATATAGATTGTGGTTATGATATTTTTGAAAATTATTTTCTTATAAATTAGATTGTGTCTATATTGAAATTTTGATGTTTTTGTTGTATATATATATGTAAGATCTACTAAGAGATAAAACTATTATTCTAAAAATATATTCATCATTTATATTGAAGTATTTATTCTTTTTNGTTGTATATTTTCTTCTATATTCTTTGTTTTGTATATTTTTCTGTAGATTGTGGTTATGATATTTTTGAAAATTATTTACAAGTAATGTAGATTGTGGTTATGATATTTTTGAAAATGATTTACAAGTATATTTTCTTATATAAATTGTGGTTATGATATTTTTGAAAATTATTTTCTTATAAATTAGATTGTGTCTATATTGAAATTNAATTGCATTCATGTTTTTGAATAAATATATTTAAGTATTGGTTTTTTTTGCTATATATGTTAATATCTACTAGAAGATAAAACTATTATTTTATAGATACTCATCATTTATTGGTTGATTGCATTCATGTTTTTAAATAAATATCATTTTAATAGTTAGTTTGTGTAATAAAAGTAGTAAGTAATTTATTTCTTGTATTTTTTTTTTTTTTATAGAAATTGTGTTTATGATCTTTTGGAAAATTATTTTTTATAAATTATACTGTGTTTACTAACTATATATTAAGGCATTGAGATTGATTCTTTGGTGTTATATGTGCTTATGATCTACCTTCTTTATAAGCTAAAATTATTATTATATAAATATACTAACCATTTATTTGTTGATTGAGGCATTGAGATTGAGATTGATTCTTTGGTGCTATATATAAAGATCTACACTACTTAAAAGCTAAAATTATTATTATATAGATATACCAACCATTTATTTGTTGATTGTATTTATGTTTTTTAATAAATATTATTTTTCTAAT
>SNQJ01S0009969.1:285795-321540 GCA_010110895.2 Picea sitchensis | reverse complement strand
ATATGTGCTTATGATCTACCTTCTTTATAAGCTAAAATTATTATTATATAAATATACTAACCATTTATTTGTTGATTAAGGCATTGAGATTGAGATTGATTCTTTGGTGCTATATATAAAGATCTACACTACTTAAAAGCTAAAATTATTATTATATAGATATACCAACCATTTATTTGTTGATTGTATTTATGTTTTTTAATAAATATTATTTTTCTAATATTTTAGTTTATGAAAATTTATGTAATATAAAGTTGAATTAAAGGTACTGTACATTTAAATCATGATTGCATAATAGAATAATATATGTAAAGGTGAGAATAATAAATTATGCATATTTGAAAATATGATTATGGTTTACTTCTAGTATGTGATATTTGGGTAGCCTAAGAGTTATGTTTAGTTGAGTTTCATACTTGTGCTCAAATTGTAAATCTTAGTATATTGTGAAGTAGACATGTGGTTTTTTGTTGTAGGATGATGTGCATGTTGATCAATGTTGTTGGTAGTGTTATAGATAATTAGATGAAATAATGGTATTTTCACATTGTGAGGGAGATTTGTTACAAGGGAGTAGTGAAAAAATAAATAATAGATCAAGAGGGAGTGTTACAAATAATATAATTAGAAATCAACAATCTAGCATTTTTATTTTATTTATTTATAAATAAGATAGTTCATATTTGATTTATAATTTGAAAAAACTTTGTTGGTGTAATACTTTGCACATAGTTCTTTGTGTGAGATTTTTTGTTGGAACCTCAGGTTTTGTTGGTTCATCCCACTTATACTAGAGATAGTTGGTCATATGGTCAACTCAAAACTGGAGATGGTCGGTGAGTCAGATGTTCAACTCACAGATGGACATGGTTGGGCGGGAGGGCGACCAGAATTTGATAGCATTTAGTCGAGTAGTGAACGAGTATGTTAGTCACATAGTCGAATAGCAGTCGAAGATAGTTGATCGACAGATCGACCTGTCGAACAATCAACTACGTGTTGGACTAATGGATGGTCAAGTCGACTTGGTTCAATTGGCCAACTAAACAATGTAGATTTGATGGAGTCAACTCTAACCATCGACGATTATATGTGGATAAGATCTTCTCGACTCAAAGAAATTTGGTTAGATATTGAGAGTATAAATAAGGGACCCAATGAGTCATTATCATATAGTGAATCACAATGAACATGTATTCAATAATTCATTATGACATTTTGATCACCATGTGTTGTGCCTAAATGTTGAAATAATGTCTTTAGACACCACCGATCTTCTGTGAAGTTTTTTTCTCTTCATTTGTTCTGCAGATTTTGTTATTGTTCCACTCATGGTTACACCCAATCCCCAACATGGTATCAGAGCGAGGTTTATACCTCTCCTGTTGTCTGCAAATATAGTTGATTTCGATCTATTTTTTATTGACTTTGGGATGGTGATTTGTCAATTGTAACTCATGGATTAGATCATATCTTTTAGATATCGAAGATGTCTTCTAATTTTGATCTAGTTGTTTTAAATGGATTGAGCTATGTTATCTGGGAACCAAATATGGAAACCTTGAGGAAGAGTAAAGGAATTTTGTAGTATACCAAGACTATGATTCTAGACTCGACAAATGACGAAGTGAAGTTTGTCATCGATGGAAAGAAGGATTAGGTTGTAGGGATCATCACAACCTATATTTCTAATGAGATCTAGTTCCATACCAGCCGAATTTACTGTCCTCATCAAGTTTGGAAAAAGTTGAAATCTTTGTTTGATAAATTCAATGAAAGCCAAGTTATGCAGTTAGAAAAAGAGTCGATCTCTCTCAATCCCCATTCCTTTGATAGAATTAAGGAACAATCGACACATGTGCAATAGCTACAGTTGAAATTAGGTGAACGTGGGAAGAATTTCCAGAAGAAATATGGGCAACTCATCGTGTTAGTATTGACGAATATGAGTGTTGAAATATTGTAACTACAAAGAATATTTTACTTATTATTGAGCTATTATCTTATAGATCAATCCCCTTTTATGGATTGATCATGTTGGGTATTGTATAAGACCAAATCCCGTTTTGTGGATTGGTCAAACCCTAATTATATGCTTCTAATTAAGAAGTCATCCCCAAGGCCTAATTAAAGTGGTTTTAACCACTAAGTGAAGAAATCGACATTTCTTGATGAAGAGACACCACCCTAGTGCTTGCGAGTCAATATAAATAAGAGTGGAAGGTGCCTCATTATCTCACTCACTTAAGTCACTCATCTAGTGCACAAATTTGAAGGAAGCTGCAAGTAGCCAGTTGTCTGAAGAAGGAAGAGAGAGGCACATTCCTCAGTGTTGGATATTCTCTAGTGTTTTTTTTATTATCTTCGCATTGTATTGGCAATCTATATTAAGGAATTTTTTGCTAGGATTTCTCCCCCATGAGGGTTTCCTGAGATAAATGTTGTGTACCTTATGATTGTGTATCTTTCAGTGATCCTTCTTATTCTATTATTGTCTAGTAAATTGAAAAGAACTTAATAGATTCTCTAAATTTAACATAGTATCAGAGCTTGACTGAATAGAGGACCTTCCATTGGGTTACCAAAAATGTCATTATTGTCATACAAGAAAATTAGGGCTTTTGTTGAAAGGGAATTTTAGCCTAAAAACTATCTAGGGAAGTGCACCCTAGCCTAGTGAACTTATCGACAGCTTGAGCACACATTTTTAGTGGTGAGAGGCTCTAGAAAGTGAAACCCTAGTTTTCACTGGTATCAGAAAACCAAGAAACCATAATCAGTACTAGAAGTACGAGTCCATATTTGCGCAGGCCCAGTTTCAAGGAGTGAAATTTGGATTTTTAGAAAACCAAGAAACCATAATCAGTACTAGAAGTACGAGTCCATATTTGCGCAGGCCCAGTTTCAAGGAGTGAAATTTGGATTTTTAGAAAACAGACTGCACCAGGATGCTCGCCTCATCCAAGCACACCACCTAGTAAGTTCAGGTTTAATTTTTGAGCACTTTTATTTTTTGGTCATTTTCCTATCTCTAGGTCAAGATGTTTGCAAGCACCAAGCTTGTTTACAAGTTGGAAGGTGTGGATCACTTTAGTTCCTAGAAGTATAGGATTTTACTCATTCCTAAAGAGAATGACCTTGCAATATCCATCAAGGAAAATGTACCAAAACCCACAGATGTTATAGTTAAAGCAAAGTACTAGAAGGATATGGTTAGGGACAAAAGAATCATTGCAAACTCTATTAAAGATCACTTGATCCCTCAAGTGGAATCTAAGAATACCCCAAAATAAATGTTTGATTCCCTAACCAGATTGTATGAAGGACGAAACATTAATTGGAAGATGAACTTGAAAACTCAACTCAAGAATACAAAGATGGAGAAAGGAGAAATAGTTCATGACTATTTCTCTAGGATCTCTCAATTCAAGGAACAACTAGAAGAAATTTGACATACCCTAGATGAATATAAACTCATAATGACAACTCTTAATGGTCTCAGAAGACCTTGGGATGCATTCATCCAAGCCATTTGTGATAGAAATGAGAAACTACAAGTTGATGGTCTTTGGCAAGAATGTGTTCAAGAATAAGCAAGAGTTGCTAACCGAGAAGTAGTATTATTAAGGGATGCAGATCAAGATCTAGCTGCTCATACTAAAGGATGAAAGAGAAGGTCTCACCTCAAGAAGGAGACCCACCCACATAAGGAGTCTCACTCCCCAAATAGATTCATACATAAATAATCTCACCGTCCAATGAGATTCCAAAAGTTTGAGAAAGGTCATAGAAGAGAAAAGGATTTCTCCTCTTATCAATGTTAGCATTGTGACAGTATGGGACATATTACCAAGAATTGTCTAGCTAGAATATGTAATGTTCCCAAGCCAAAACAATTTCTTAGAGCACTAACTGCTCATTGTTTGTTTGTGTTTGGTTATGTGTTTGCAGGTTTACTCATGGAGTTGCGTATTAGGGTTTATATTATGATGATTATAGAAATTAAGTAACAGATCTAAACATATATCATAAATAAAAAACAAGATACAATAAGGAACACCAATATAGATCCAATAATGTCATATATGACTTTTATTTAGATAGTAGATAGATCATGTAATAAGAGATCTACATATCTGGAAGAAAACCCCAATAATATCAAAATGGGATGACAACTGCTACAATAATAGCCAATACAAATGATAATAGCCTTCCACAGACACTCTGAAGAGAATATACAAGCCTCCAGAGGAAAATAGCTACAAGAGAATACTGATGAGAAGGAACCCTGGTCCAATGAAGTGCCAAACCCTCCAAACTATATGAGTTGCGCACTATCCTAGTAGATGTAGACACCCTAGGTTTTGGCCCTCCTGTTCCTGTGCTCCAAATGCTTCAAAACTCTCCTGAAATGTAGATTGGGCTACTAGAACCCCCCCTGGAAAAGTATCTGACTGAAGGGTGAAGTTATGGCTCTCCAAATGAGAAAACCCTCAATTGGTTTGCGCCCCCTGGTTGACTAAATCTCCAATATTTCGGCCTCACCTCTATAGGTCTCCAACTGCTACAAAAATCACTAGAAAGATATATCGGGCCAATACAATCCCACTGGTGAAGTATCAAGATGATCTATAAATATTTGGGCAACCGAATGATGAAAACCTCCCTCTGCAATGTGCCCCTCTCTTCTTCAACTCATGCCAAGATCTATGAAATAATATTTTGGGAAAACCTCCTCCTGAATAGACTAGAAATGATGCCCTAGACCATATGAAGAAAACCCAGATGTTCCTTTTCCAAAAATCTTCCTCCTTACTTCAGATCGAACTGATCTTCACAAGGTGGAGTGCCCTCCTACTAGAAACCCCCTTAGGATATGCACTAGTATGCCTCTGTCGCAAGATCTGGCTCTTTTAACACTGTAGAATGGTGTGGGAGTAGTTTTGCACCTCCAGGACCAATATTTGATCAAGAAAGGTGGGATATTCCACCACTGAGTTGATCTCTAGGGTTTTAGTCACAAAACCCTCAAAATTACTTGTGCTCAAGAGCCCAAATGCAAAATATGATAATAATCCATAATTCCTTAGAAGTGCGCCCTTCTTTTATTTTATACCTCCAGTCTATTATTATGTTGAGTTAGTTAACCCCTAGGGTTAACTCCTATCTTTACTCTACCTTTTCTTTTCTTTCATTGAGTTACACTTTTTTCACACAAAGTCAACTCAGTAATATAACGTTGTTCTTAGAAAGTGACTTCTGGTTGACTTTGTCCCCAGGATGCATGAGACTATAGTCTAGTGGGTATGGATAGACTATTGAGTCTCTCCAAACCTCTTCATCAAGAGGTGGGGGACATTACAGTCTCCCCTGCTAGAAATTACTTTCCCATAGGAAATTCTGGACCTGTCTCTTGAATCATGTGTTCCTCTTCCCAAGTGGCATTCTCTATGGGTAGGTTCTTCCACTTGACCAAATATTCTTTTAGGATTTGTTTCCTCAACTTCTTCTCCCAGAATTCTAATATCTCCTCTGGTACTAATACCAACTGTCCTTCTTCATCCAAAGGTGGAAATTCCTAAATAGGAATGATGTGTTTACCAATGGCTCTCTTCAAGGAAGACACATGGAAAACATTGTGTATTGTGTTTCCCTCTGGTAGATCAAGCTCATATGTCACGACCCCTACCTTCCTATTGACTCTGTATGGAACAAAAAAGTGAGGTTGGAGCTTCTCTACGCCACTTCTCTTAATGGATTCATGTTTGTATGGTTGAAGCCTCAAATAAACCAAGTCACCGACCTCAAATGTGTACTCCACCATGTGCTTGTCTCCCTGTACCTTTTTTTGATTATGTTCCCTTTGCAGGTGGTCCTTAAGTTCCCTAAGTATGTCCTAACTCTATTGAATACAATATTGAACCATGGGATCCATGTTGTCGCCAAAGACGATCTCCACAAATGAGAGGGGGTCATAGTTGTATAAGGATCTAAATGGTGGCATACCAATGGACATATGATGGGTGGTGTTGTAGAAATACTCCTCCAAATGAATCCATTTAACCCATTCCTTTTGTTTACCTCACAAATAATTATGAGGTAGCCTTCAACCCATTTGTTGACTATTTATGTTTGGCCATCTGTTTGAGGATGATAGTTGGTACTAAGTGTAAGTTCGTACCTACCAACCTGAAGAGTTCCTACCAAAATGTGCTCATAAACCTGTTTTCCTTGTCACTCACAATGGTTTTGGGTAAACCATGCAATCTGAAGACCTCCCGAAAGAACAAATATGCAAACTGTGTTGCACTGTAGTCTATGGCATTGGAAAAAAAGTCCAAAAACTTAGTCAACCTGTCTACTACCATGAAAATGCAATATTTTCCCCGAGCCTTGGGAAACCCTGTGATGAAATCCATAGATATGATTTCCCATTTGTGCTCTAGGATGGGAAGTGGTTGTAGTAATCATATTGGGTGAGTGTGTTCATCTTTTTTTACCTGGAAAGTGGTGCACTCCTTGATTTGGCGCATCACATCTTCTTTCAATCCCTTCCAAGCAAATCTATCATGTATATGCTTGCATGTCTTGATGAACCCTTGATTCCCTACTACTAGTGAATCATGACATGCTTGTAGCACCTTGGCCTTAAATATTGACTCAGGGATAAAGAAATTTGTCCCTTGTAGTATATGATGTCATCAATGATTCTAAAGTTGTCATGTCGTACCTATCCATCCATCAATTCGCATGAAAATATTTTTTTTGAGTATTCCACCAATAGGTGGGCCTTCCAGTCCACTGAGATGTTGGTCATGGCATAAACTGATGGTATTTTGGATAAGGCATATGCCACCACATTATTCTTCTCTTTGAAAAACTCAATGTCAAAGTCATAAGCCTGGATTGTTCTCACCCATTTTTGTTGCCTCTCATTTAAGTCCTTTTAATCCAGGAAGTAGTTGAGGCTGTTGTGATCTGTCCTCATGAGAAACTTTTCCCCAACCAAATATTACTTGAACTTAGCCAATGCATGCATGATGGATAGCATCTCTTTGTCATAGATGGTGTAGAGGAGTTGAGGACCTATCAATTTTTGGCTTTCATAAACAATAAAGTGCCTATTCTGCATAAGCACTACTCCAATTCCTTTCCCTGAGGCATCACACTCTACTGTGAAATATTGTGAAAAATCTGGTAGGGCCAATACTAGACACGTACTCATCACCTTCTTCATTTTTTCAAAGGTAAATTGTGCTTCTGGACTCCACTTGAATTCCCCTTTCCTGGTCAAATCAGTCAAAGGTGTGCAAATTTGAGAGAAGCCCTTAACAAACCTCCTATAATAGCAACAAATACCCAAAAACCCCTTCAGTTCTATGAGTGTCTTAGGTGTGGGCCAATCAAGTATAGCTTGTATATTTTCTTGGTGTACCTGTACCCCCTTCACTCCAATGATGTGCCCTAAATAAAGGACCTCTGTCATTCCAAACTCACATTTGGATTCCTTAGAATGTAAGAATTTATCTTCCATGATAGCCAAAATATGGTCTACATGTTGAATGTGATCCTCCCAAGTTTTGCTATAGATCAACAAGTCATCAAATAAGACTAAGAGGAACTTCCTCAGTTACTTGTTGAAAATATGATTCATACAAGATTGGAAGGTGGTTAGCGCATTAGTCGACCCAAAAGGAATCACCAAGAACTCATAGTTTCCATAGTGACATTAGAAAGAAGTCTTGGGGACATCTTGCTCCCTTATCTTTATCTGATGATAGTCAGATAGAAAATCAATCTTTGTGAAGTATGCATTCCCATGGAGCTCATCCAATAGCTCATAAATCCTCAGTATGGGGTATCTATTTTTTATTGTCTTCTATAGCTCATTGTGTTTTTTTTGAAGAAGAATAATATATCTAAAGGTGAGAAGAATAAATGATGCATATTTGGAAATATGATTATGGTTGACTTCTAGTATGTGATATTTGTGTAGCCTAACGATTATGTTTAGTTGAGTTTCATACTTGTTCTCAAATTGTAAATCCTAGCATATTGTGAAGTAGATATGTGGCTTTTTGTTGTAGGATGAGGTGCATGTTGATCAATGTTGTTGCTAGTGTTATAGATAATTAGATGCAATAATGGTAGTTTCACATTGTGAGGGGGATTTTTTACAAGGGAGTAATGAAAAAATAAATAATAGATCAAGAGGGAGTGTTACAAATAATACAATTAGAAATCAACAATCCAACATTTTTATTTTGTTTATTTATAAATAAGGTAGTTCATATTTGATTTATAATTTGCACAAACTTTGTTGGTGTAATACATTACACATAGTTCTTTGTGTGAGACTTTTTGTTGGAACCTCGGGTTTTGTTGGTTTATCCCACTTATACTAGATATAGTCAGTCATATGGTCAAATCACAACTAGAGACGGGAAATCGGTCGGATGTTCAACTCACAGATGGAGATGGTCGGGAAGGAGGGCGACCAACATTTGATAACATTCAGTCGAGTAGTCTACGAGTATGTCAGTTAGACAGTCGAATAGCAGTTGAAGATAGTCGGTCGAAAGATCAACCTGTCGAACAATCAAATGCGTGTTGGACTAATGGATGGTCAAGTAGACTTAGTTCAATTGGAAAACTAAACAATGTAGAGTTGATCGATTCAACTCTAACCATGGACATTTATATGTGGATAAAATCTTCTTGACTCAAAGAAAGTTGGTTAGATATTGAGACTATAAATAAGGGACCCAATGAGTCATTATCATATAGTGAATCACAGTGAACATATATTCAATAATGAATTATGACATTTTGATCACCATGCGTTGTGCCTAAATGTTGAAACAGTGTCTTTAGACACCATCGATCTTCTGTGAATTTTTTTTCTCTTCATTTATTATGTAGATTTTGTTATTGTTCCACTCACGGTTACACCCAATCCCCAACATGGTATCAGAGTGACGTTTATACATATCCTATTGTCTGCAAATATAGTTGATTTGGATCTTTTTGTGATTGACTCTGAGCTGGTGATTTGTCGATTGTAACTCGTGGATTAGATCATATCTTTTAGATATCGAAGATGTCTTATAATGTTGATCTAGTTGTTTTAAATGGATTGAGCTATGATATCTGGGCACCAAATATGGAAACCTTCATGAAGAGTAAAGGAATTTTGTAGTATACCATGACTATGATTTTAGACCCAACAAACAACCAAGTGAAGTTTGTTGTCGATGGAAAGAAGGATGAGGTTGTAGGGATCATCACAACCTATATTTCTCATGATATCTAGTTCCATACCAGCTGAATTTACTTCCCTCATCAAGTTTGAAAAAAGTTGAAATCTTTGTTTGATAAATTCAATGAAATCCAAGTTATGCAGTTAGAAAAAGAGTTGATCTCTCTCAATACTAATTCCTTTGATATAATTGAGGAACACTCAGCACGTTTGAAATAGATACAGTTTAAATTAGGTGAATATGGGAAGAATTTCCAGAAGAAATATGGGCAACTCATCGTGTTAGTCCTGACAAATATGAGTGTTGAAATATTATAAATGCAAAGAATATTTAATTTATTATTGAGTTATTATCTTACAAATCAATCCCCTTTTGTGGATTTATCATGTCGAGCATTGTATAAGAACAAATCCCCTTTTTTGGATTGGTCAAACCTTAATTATATGTTGCTAATTAAGAAGTCAGCCCCCAGACCTAATTAAAGTGGTTTTAACCACTAAGTGAAGAAATTGACACTGCTTGATGAAGAGACACAACCCTAGCGCCTGACATCCAGTATAAATAAGAGTGGAAGGCACCTCATTATCTCACTCACTCAAGTCACTCATCTAATGCGCAAGTTTGAAGGAAGCTGCAAGTAGCCAGTTTCCTGAAGAAGGAAGAGAGATGCGCATTTCTCAGTGTTGGATATTCTCTAGTGTTTGGTATATTATATTGGCATTGTATTGGCAATCTATATTAAATAATTTTTGCTATTTTTTCTCCCCCATGAGGTTTCCCCGGGATAAATGTTATGTACCTTATGATTGTGTATCTTTCATTGATCCTTCTTATGTTATTATTGTCTAGTAAATTGAAAAGAACTTAATAGTTTCTCTAAATTTAGCATGGTATCAGAGCTTGAATTAATAGAGCACCTTTCACTATCTTACCAAAAACATCATTGTTGTCGTATAAGAAAATTAGGGCTTTTCTTGGAAGGGAATTTTAGCCTAAAAATTATCTAGGGAAGTGCACCCTAGCCTAGAAAACTTATTGGAAGCTTGAGCACACATTTTCAGTGGCCAGAGGCTCCAGAAAGTGAAACCTTAGTTTTCACTGGTACCAGAAAACCAAGAAACGATAACCAGTGCTAGCAGTGCCAATCCAAATTTACGCAGGCCCAGTTTCAAGGGGTAAAATTTGGATTTTTATAAAACAGATTGCATCAAGATGCTCACCTTAGCCAAGCGCACCTCCTGGTAAGTTCAAGTTTTATTTTTGAGAACTTTTATTTTTTTGTCATTTTCCTATCTTTGGGTCAAGATGTCTGCAAGCACCAAGCCTGTTGACAGGTTGGAAGTTGTGGATAAATTTATTTCTTGGAAGTATAGGATTGCACTCATTCTTGAAGAGAATGACCTTGCAAGATTAAGCAAGGAAAATGTACCAGAACACGTAGATTCTACAACTAAAGAAAAGTACCAGAAGGATATGGTTAGGTACAAAAGAATAATTGTAGACTCTATCAAAGATCATTTGATCCCTCAAGTGGCATCTAAGAATACCCCAAAATAAATGTTTGATTCCCTAACCAGATTGTATGAAGGAAGAAACATTAACCAAAAGATGAACTTGAGAACTCAAGTCAAGAATAAAAAGATGTAGAAAGGAGAAATAGTTCATGACTATTTCTCTAGGATCTCTCAATTCAAGGAACAACTAGAAGCAATTAGAGATACCCTATATGAATATGACCTCGTAATGACAGGTCTTAATGGTCTCTATAGCCATTGGGATGCATTCATCCAAACCATTTATTCCAGAAAGGAGAAACTACAATTTGACAGTCTTTAGGAAGAATGTGTTCAAGAAGAAGCAAGAGTAGCTAACTAAGAAGAAATACTATTAAGGGATGAAGATCAAGATCTAGCTTCTCATATTGAAGGAGGAAAGAGAAGGTCTCATCTCAATAAGGAGACCCACCCACATAAGGAGTCTCACTCCCCAAATAGATTCATCCATAAAGAATCTCACCCTCCAAGGAGATTATAGAAGTTCCAGAAAGGTCAAAGAAGAGAAAAGGATTTCTCCTCTTATCAATGTTAGCATTGTGACAATATGGGACATATTGCCAATAATTGTCCAGCTAGAAGATGTAATGTTCCCAAGCCAAATGTTTTGCTTGTAACACTAACTTCTCACTGTTTGTTTGTGCTTGCTTATGTCTTTGCAGGTTTACTCATGGAGTTATGCATTAGGGTTTATATTATGATGATTATAGAAATGAAGTAACAGATATGAAGCATATATCATAAAAAAAGACAAGATACAATAAGGAACACCAATATAGAGACAATAGTGTCAGATCTGACCTTTATTTAGATAGTAGAT
Source organism: Picea sitchensis (assembly GCA_010110895.2). Lineage (NCBI taxonomy): Eukaryota > Viridiplantae > Streptophyta > Pinopsida > Pinales > Pinaceae > Picea > Picea sitchensis. Next base: position 309,907 of record SNQJ01S0009969.1, on the reverse strand, counting down.
AGATCTTGTAACAAGAGATCTGGAGATTTGGAAGAAAACCCCAATAATATCAAAATGGGATGACAGTTCCTAAAATAATAGCCAATACAAATGATAATATCCTTCCATGGGAACTCTAAAGAGAATAAACAAGCCTCGAAAGGACATTAGTTGTAAGAGAAGACTGATGAGAAGGAACCTTGGTCCAATGTAGGGACAAACCCTCCAAACTAGTTGAGTTGCTCATTGTCCTCGTAGTTGTAGACACCCTAGGTTTCGACCCTCCTCTTCATGTGCTCCAAATGCCTCAAAAATCCCCTGGAATGTATATCGGGCTACTAGAACCCCCTGTAAAAGTATCATACTGAAGGGTGAAGTTATGGATTTCCAAATGATAAAACCCTCAATTGGTTTTGTGCCCCCCTAGTTGATTGAATCTCCAATATTTTGTCCTCACCTCTAGAGGCCTCAATTTTCTACAAAAATCACCAGAATGATAGATCAAGCCAATATAGTCCCATGGTGAAGTCTCAAGATGATTTATAAATATTTGGGCCACCAAATGATGAAAACCTCCCTCTGTAGTGCGACCCTCTCTTCTCCAACCCATGTCAAGATCTAGGAAATAATATGCTAGGAAAACCTCCTCCTGAATAGGCTAGAAATGATTCCATGGACCATACGAAAAAAACCCAGGTGTTCCTTTTCCCAAAATCTTACTCCTTACTTTAGATCGAACTGATCTTCACAAGGTGGTGCACCCTCCTATTGGAAAGCTCCATAGGTTGGGAACTAGTATGTCTCTACCACTAGACTTGACCCCTGTAACACTGTAGAATGGAATGGGAGGATTGTTTCACCTCCGGGACCAAGCTTGGATCAAGAAAGGTGGGATCTTCCACCACGAAGTTGATCTCTAGGGTTTTAGTCACAAAACCCTCAAAACTTCTTGTGCTCAAGAGCCCAAATGAAAAATATGATAATAATCCATAATTCCTTAGAAGTGCACCCTTCCTTTATTTTATACCTCCAGTCTATTCTTTTGTTGAGTTAGTTAACACCTAGGTGTAACTCCTAGCTTTACTCCACCTTTTCTTTTCATTCATTGAGTTACCCTTTTTCACACAAATTCAACTCAGTAATATAAGGTTGTGCTTGGAAAGTGACTTTTGGTTGAATTTGTCCCCAAGATGCACGAGACTATAGTCTAGTGGGGATGGTTATACTATTGAGTCTCTCCAAACCTCTTCATCAAGAGGTGGGGGACATTACAGTCTCCCCTGCTAGAAATTTCTTTCCCACAAGAAATTTTGGACCTGCCTCTTGAATCATTTGTTCCCCTTCCCAAGTGGCATCCTCTATGGGTAGGTTCTTCCACTTGACCAAATATTCTTTGATGTTTATTTTCCTCAACTTCTTCTCCCAGGATTCTAATATCTCCTTGGGTACTATTACCAACTATCCTTCTTCATCCAAAGGTGGCAATTCCTCAATAAGAATGATTTTTTTACCAATGTCTCTCTTCAAGCAAGACATATCAAAAACATTGTGTATTTTGTTGCGTTGTGGTAGATCAATCTCATATTCCATAGACCCTACCTTCTTGTTGACCCTGTATGGACCAAAAAAGTGAGGTTGGGGCTTCTCTACACCACTTCTCTAAATGTATTTTTGTTTATATGGTTGAAGCCTCAAATAAACCAAGTCACCAACCTAAAATGTGTGCTCCACCTTGTGCTTGTCTACCTATACCTTATGTTGATTGTGTGCCCTTTGCAGGTGGTCCTTAAATTCCTTGATTATGTCCTGACTCAGTTGAATCCAATCATGAACCATGGGAGCCCTGTTGTCACCAAAGACGATCTCCATAAATGAGAGGGGGTAATAGTTATGTAAGGCTCTAAATGGTGGCATACCAATGGACATATGATGGATGGTGTTATAGAAATAATCCCCCAAATGAAACCATTTAACCCATTCCTTTAGCTACCCTGGCACATAATTCTTGAGGCATCCTTCAACCCATTTGTTGACTATCTTTGTTTTTCCATATGTTTGAGGATGATAGTTGGTACTAGGTGTTAAGGCCATACCTACCAACTTGAAGAATTCCTGCCAAAATGTGCTTATAAACCTATTGTCCCTATCACTCACAATGGTTTTGGGTAAACCATGCAATCTGAAGACCTCCTAGAAGAACAGATATGCAAACTGTGTTGCATTGTAGTCTGTGCCAATGGAAAAAAAGTGTGCAAACTTAGTCAACCTATCTACTACCATGAAAATGCAATATTTTCCATTATCCTTGGGAAACCCTATGATGAAATCCATATATATGCTTTCCCATTTGTGCTCCAGGATGGGAAGTGGTTGTAGTAATCTTGTTGGGTAAATATGTTCATCTTTGTTTACCTGGAAAGTGGTGCACTCCTTGATGTGGCACATCACATCTTCTTTCAATCCTTTCCAAGAAAATATCTCATGTATCTTCTTGTATTTCTTGATGAACCCTTGATGCCCTGCTCCTAGTGAATCATAACATGCTTGTAGCACCTTGGCCTTAAAGGTTGACTCGGGGACCAAGAAAATTTGTCCCTTGTAGTATATGATGTCATCCATGATTCTAAAGTTTTCATCTTGTACCTGTCCACCCATCAACTCGCATGAAAATATATTTTTTGAGTATTCCACCAATAGGTGGGCCTTCCAGTCCACTGGGATGTCAGTCATGGCATAAACTGATGGTCTTTTGGATAAGGCATCTGCCACAACATTATTATTCCCTTTGAAAAAATCAATGTCAAAGTCATAAGCATGGATTTTTCTTACCCATTTCTGTTTCCTCTCATTTAAGTCCTTCTGATCCAGGAAGTACTTGAGGTTGTTGTGATATGTCCTCATGACAAAATTTCCCCCAACCAAATATTTCTTGAACTTATCCAATGCATGCATGATGGATAGCATCTCTTTGTCATAGATGGTGTAGAGGAGGTCATGACCTCTAAATTTTAGGCTTTCATAAACAATAGGGTGCCTATTTTTCATAAGCACTTCTCCAATGCCTTCCCCTGAGGCATCACACTCTACTTTGAAAGATTGTGTGAAATATGGTAGGGCCAATACTAGACACGTACTCATCACCTTCTTCATTTTTTCAAATGTCAAATGTTCTTCTAGACTCCACTTGAATTTCCCTTTCTTGGTCAAATCGTTGAAAGGTGCTCAAAGTTGAGAGAATCCCTTGACAAACCTTATGTAATATCAACAGATGCCCAAAAACAGCTTCAGTTCTGTGAGTGTATTATGTGTGGGCCAGTCAAGTATAGCTTGTATCTTCTCTTGGTGTACATGTACCCCCTTCACTCCAATGATGTTCCCTAAATAAAGGACCTCTGTCATTTCAAACTCACATTTGGATTCCTTATCATATAAGGATTTATCTTCCATGATATCCAAAATATGCTCTACATGTTGAAGGTTCTCCTCCCAAGTTTTGTTATAGATCAACAAGTCATCAAAGAAGACTAAGATGAACTTACTCAGTTTCTTGTTGAAAACATGATTCATGTAATATTGGAAGGTGGTTGGCACATTATTCAGCCTAAAAGGAATCACCAATAACTCATAGTGTCCATAGTGACATCAAAAAGCGATGTTGGGGACAACTTGCTCCCTCATCTTTATCTAATGATATCCAGAGCACAAAGCAATATTTGTGAAGTATACAACCCCATGGAGCTCATCCAATAGCTAATAAATCCTTAGGATGGGGTATCTATTTTTTATTGTCTTCCTATTTAAATCCCTGTAGTCAATACACATGTGCATGGCCCCATCCTTCTTTTTCACCAATACCACTGAAGATGCAAAGGGACTGGAACTTGGCCTAATGTGGCCCATGTCTAATATCTCTTTGATGGCCTTTTCAATATCATATTTATATTTCTTTGGGTACCTGTAGGGAGTGGTGATGATGGTTTTTTCACCCTCCTCCAACTCTATGATGTGCTCAAACCCTCTATCTAGTGGTGCTCCTGGTGGTATGGGCTCAAAGACCTTGTTGTGCATGTCAATGATTATCTGGATCTCTGGTGAGTAGTGAGTTTCCCCTTTCTTATCCACCCTAACCAATATCCTACACTCTTATGCATAATCAATGTATTCCCTCATGAATATGGCCTCCATGCGCTTTGTTGTCACCTCTCTTGGTGTGTTGCATGTCATGCCCCTGAGAACCACCCTTTTCCCATTTTCCTCGGTAAAATACATCTCCCTAGTCTTGTAATTTGTAGTGATTGGCCCCAACGTACTAATCCATTGTACTCCAGGGATGATGTTGGTGTATGGAAGGTCCATAACATAGAAATCCTATGCCAAATCATGCCTACCCAAGGTAAGCTTCATTACCATAATGTATATGTCACAAGGCATAGTGCGCCCCCTACTACCTCCACATGAAATCTCTCAAACTCAATTGTAGGTGTGTGTCTCCTTTGCAGTAGGGATGAATCAATGAATTTTTATGAAGCACCCCCATTGATGAGAATTGAGACCTTATACCCTTGTAGCACCCCTATCATCCTGAAAGTGTTGAATTTAGGTACCCCGTTGATGGATGCCAGTGTCACCTTCTCATTTTCTACAAGGTCGTGACTTGCATCCTCCTCTTCTGTGTTTCCTATGGGATACGCCTCTATGGTATGTAGATGGCTTAAATATTCCTCCTCATCATCATCTGAGATCACCTCAATGTAGTGATATTTTCCCTTGCCCATGCATTTGTGTGTTGGATCCCAAGGCTCTTTACAGTTGAAGCACAACTACTTCCTTCTCAATTCCCTCCTAGTGGTCTCATCCATTCTACCTCGACTCGGTCAAACCCCCTTTGGTATCTCCCTCCTTGGTTCATAGGAGGTATTTTGTCTCTATCCCATTGGTTTAGAGGAGGTCTAGGGGTAAATCTCATATTTGTTGCTAATCCCATGTCCCTAGTCTTCCATATCGCATCATGCAAGTTGGAAGGATTAAAATCCTTAACCCAACCCCTTAAGGGCTCCATCAACCCCTCTGTGAAGAGAATCATAAGTTTCGCTTGAGACACATCCTACACCATAATTTTTATCCTCTTAAACTATTATATGTATACCCCCGGTGATCCTATTTATCTAAGTTGGGTGAGTTCCGTAAAAGGTAGATTTGGATCCCCCAGGTCAAACCTGTCAATGAGTCTCTGTGTAAACTATGTATAAGATGTGATATGATTATGACCCAGTGTATTAAACCCATGGTACCACCAATCATGATCCTTTCCCTCCAATTACATGGTGGAAAAATTGATGGCATCCATCTCTCTCATGGGGTTAAGTCGTAGGTAGGTATCAAGTTTATGCACCCATTCTTGCACAATCACCTTGGAAGATCCATCAAAGTAGGGGATTTCCATCTTTCCTACCCTGCGCTCCAATTCATAGTTAGGAATTTGATATTTTTTAGGCTTACCCCTAAACTTGATTCCACAATATTGATCCAGCGTGACTTTCCTCTAGAACCCTGCACTCAATGCATGATATTCCCTAGCATACTTCTCAAAGTTGTCATCAATTTCATCCTCATAGTTGCGTTGTGCCTGGTTATCCAAGAATGTGGGTAAGTAGGCTCTAGGGTTGACCCTACTGTGTGTTGGCTCCTGAGGAGCTCCACCTCCATAAATCTATCCCTCAGTTTGATAATGAGGGCTATTCTCTTGATGAGGTCTAGTTCCCCCATGAGACCCACTGGCTTCCATGATTGCATAAATTTATGGTCCCTTTCCTGCATGGGTCATCTGTAATAGGAGTTGTGAAATATTATCGTGGCTGGCATTTACTCTTTCCAGGGTCTCCCTCATTTTGAAATTGTCCCCTACACATTGCTTCCTGATTCTCCTGCAGATGGTGCACAAGTGCACTTTCTGTCTGATTTATGGAGTGTTGTAACTCCTTTGCAAAACCTGCGAACTTGTGGCTCATTATCCTCAACTGAACCCTCCATCTCTACCTTTGTTTCACCTATCTGCTTCATGCATCTACCCATGTAAATACCACTGAAATTCTTAATGCGTTAATCCCCATTCGTTGGGAGGATCAACTCTTTGATACCACTGTAATTTTCCCAAGCCAAAAACAATTCTTGGAACACTAACTACTCACTATTTGTTTGTGTTTGGTTATGTGTTCGCAAGTTTACTCATGGAGTTGCACATTAGGGTTTATATTATGATGATTATAGAAATGAAGCAACAGATCTGAAGAATATATCATAAACAAAGATAAGATACAATAAGGAGCACCAATATCGAGCCAATAATGTCAGATCTGGCCTTTATTTAGATAGTAGATAGATCATGTAAAAAAAGATCTGCAGATCTGGAAGAGAAACCCAATAATTTCAAAATGGGATCACAGTTGCTATAATAATATCCAATACAAATGATAATATCCTTCCACAAGAACTCTGAAGAGATGATACACACCTCCAAAGGATAATAGTTGCTAGAGAATATTGATGAGAAGGAACCCTAGTCCAATGTAGTGTTAAACCCTCCAAATTGGCTAAGTTGTGCACTACCTGGTAGTTGTAGACACCCTAGGTTTCATCCCTCCTTTTCTTGTGCTCCAAATGCCTCAAAATCCCCCAGAATGTAGAGTGGTCTATTAGAACCCCCCTGGAAAAGTATCAGACTGAAGGGTGAAATTATGGCTCTCCAAATGAGCAAACCCTCAACTAGTTTTCACCCCTATGGTTAACTGAATCTCCAATATTTTGGCCTCAACTCTAGAGGCCTCCAACTACTACAAAAATCATCGAAATGATAGCTCAGGCCAATACAATCCCATTGGTGAAGTCTTAATATGATCTGTAAATATATAGGCCACCAAATGATGAAAGTCTCCCTATATAGTGCGCCCCTCTCTTCTCCAACTCATGTTGTTGACACAAGGGTAGACCCGGGGTTCACTCCAAGAGCGCACCAACAAGCCCTATCTGTTGGCCCTTTCGGAAACACCTGCGGAGTAGATGCAGTCTCACCCGAAGCAGCTAAGAGGGGGGTTGCAGGACAGAGATGTCTACTACCAGGGGAATATCAAGTGGAACTAATACAACAATAATGTAGCATTCATGTGTCACTTATCAACTAGATCTACTCTGCGCAGTTATAGATCTGATCAAACACAATAATGCAAATGAAAAAATAACAATGACAGGAATCCAAGCATCAATCACACATACAACACAAAATGTACTTGGTTCACCCTCTCTCTAGGGCTACATCCATAGAAATGTGCTTATGATATATTAAGATAAAGCTTACAGTTATGATCTACTCTCTGGCCAACAGATCCTCTCTCTTCTTCTCTCCCCTTCCTGCGCACCCAGCTGTAGGATATGATCTTCGCACCCAGCTAAAGATCTTACAATACTAGAAGGCTCTCACTCTTAGCACTACTCTCTCTCACAGTACAATAATCTCTCAATCAACAACAATCAATAGCAATACCCAATGATACTACTCTCTCGACCTAGGTCCTCTCAACCTAGGTCCTCTCGACCTAGGTCCTCTCGACCTCTATTTATACATTAAAGTCCCTCACCTTCAGCCTTAGGTCAAAACCTAGGTGTTAAAAACCCTAATTACCCAAAACCCTAGGTGTCTAAGACCCTAGGTCAACTTGACCCACATTTTTTGGGCTTCGCCAGCCTGTCTTTCCTTCCTCATCACATGGTGTTCCAAAGAATCCAATGGTGGCCTCCTCTTCTTGTTGAGTTGTCCACGATTTTTTTCTCTTGCTGATGTGTCATCCTTAATCTCCTCATTCAATGGCTTTCTTTTTCATACTTCGCTCCATATTTTCTTCTCTTTTGCTTACTTTGACCCAGTGACAGTCACTGTGTTTCCTACGCAGTTCTCATTTTACCTTTTCTTCCTTGATCTGTGCTTCCTTCCATAACCAAGGGCCAACAAGACCCCAACACTCACTTGTGACTCATCCCAAGGCACTTCAGTTCTGATCCTTCCATGCCACTTCGAATTTGGACTGCGGAGTGCAGCCTTTGCTTTCTACTCCATGTCTCCTTCCCATCCTTGTGCATACTGTATTTTCTATGTATGGTACCTAGTTTCAACTACACCTGGTACCTAGACACTTTTATTTCTTGATTTTACTTAGAGCTGGGAGGAAGTTGGTTTTCATAGTACAACTTCAGCCAATTCCCATTTACTAATCCCTCTTTTCATTCTCCCTTCAATGTCTTTAGTTGCACAGCTCCTCCTTCTGTAACATAGGCGATCTCATATGGTCCAAGCCAATGCGTTATGAACTTCCCTAGATGTCATATAAATTTACTGTCATACACCAGTCCTAAATAACCTTTCTTAAACACCTTATTCTTGATGTGTCTGTCATGATAGGCCTTATCTCTTTCCTTTTGTACCTGCTGATGGAATCCTACAATAAATCTGTCTTCTTCTAGTTCAACCAGCTGGGCAAGCCTCTCACGAGCAACCCCAGTATCATCCATGTCTATAAATGCAACAATTCTTAACCTCGGTACCAAGTACTCCATCGGGACAACAACTTCAAGGCCATAAACCAACTTGAAAGGGGTCTGCGTTGTTAATTTCTTGCAAGTGGTTCTATAAGCCCAGAGTACTACTGGTACTCTTAAATCCCAGTCATCCTTGTTCACACTACAAATCTTTGTCAACATTGTCTCCAATATTTTGTTGAATGCTTCAACCATTCTGTTTGCTTGTGAATGGTAATGTGTACTCTTCTGATGGTGGACTGCAAATTCTTCAGTCAGGGCTTCAACTGTCTTGTTGATGAAATGAGTGCCTTGATCTCTCATAAGGGTCTTAGGGCATCCAAACCTGGTTATTATGTCATCAAATATAAAATGCGCAGTTGTAGTTTCACTACAGTCCTTGACTACTCTTGCTTCGGCCCATCTAGTCAGGTATTCTATCGCAGTGATAATATAACTTGCGCCTGTGCACTTTCCTGGTGGGTTTATAGGTCCCACGAAGTCAATGGCCCACTTTTCAAATTCTTGTAGGGTCATCTGCGGTGCTAGTGGAATTTTGTCTCTTCTGGATGGTTTTCCAGCTCTCTGGCATACATCACAGGCTCTGGTATACTCTTTAGCATCTTTTTGTAAGGTAGACCACCAAAGGCCAGCTCGCAGAACCTTCTACGCAGTAGCTTTGCCTGCGTAATGTCCTCCTATGATGACTTCATGAGCTTATGTGAGGATCAGTGGGAACTCTTCTTCCATCACAAATCTTCTTAGTATCTCGTCAGGTCCCATCTTATATAGTTGACCAGCTATCAGTGAATAGTCTACAATGCGCACCACTAGCTGTTTCTTCTAGGAAATTTTATACTCACTTGAATCCATTCATGTTGACAGGAATTGGACTATGTCTGTGAAGTGGTCATCCATCTTCCTGATGGAAAGTAGTTGTGCATATGGTAGTGTGTCCTCCAAACTGATGGTTTCTTCGCCATGTTTTAACCACGATAGATGGTCAGGCCCCTTGTTCAATCTTCCTGGCTTAACTATGATCTCAAAATCATATTCTTGAAATAGGAGAAGCCATCTGCNCCAACACTAGCTTGTTGACCAGGTAATTCAACATAGAGTGATCAGTAAACATTTTAAAGTTTCCTCCCAACAAGTAGTAGAGGAATTTTTGTAATGCATACACCTTGGCTAATCCTTCTCTCTCTATAGTGGTGTAATTAATTTCAGTTGTGGATAGATTTCTGCTGGCAAATGCTAATGGATGATCAATGTCCCCTTCTCTAGGTTGTGCTAGTATTGATCCTAATGCAATGGAAGACACATCAACATGCACATGAAATTCCTAGCTCCAATCTAGAAAGGCCAGAATAGGCGCAGTCACCATCTTGTGTTTCAGTGTGTCGAAGCTCTGCTAGCATTTTTCTGTCCAACCAAACTGACAGTCTTTCTTTAATAACTTCTCCATCGGTGCAGTAATCTAAGCATATCCTTTGATAAAAATTTTGTAATAGCCAGTATGTCCTAGCGCAGTGCGCAGTTATTTGACTGAGGTAGGAGGTGGAAAATCAACTAAAATTACAATTTTGGATGGGTCCACCAACAATCCTTGCTTTCATAGAATATGACCTAATAGTACTCCAAATGGTGAGAAGAAGTAGCACTTCTTAAAATTCAAAGCAATTTCACATTGCCTGCATTTATCCAACATTAGCCTTAGACATTCAATATGGTTTTTCAGCAAACTAAAAACAGTCCAGTCGTCAAAATAGGCTTCTAAGAAATTATGCAAAAATTCTTTGAACGCTTCGACCACCACCCTATAAAAGATGGCTAGGGAATTCCTCAGTCCAAATGGAATCACTGTGTATTGGTAGGATTCCCATTCTGTGGAAAATGTGGTCTTTTGGAGGTCCTCTTTGGCAATCCGGATCTGATGATATCCTGAAAACCCATCTGTAAAAGAATATACCTCCTGGCCTCCCACATTGTCTAATACTTCATCGGTGAATGGTGTAGGGAAGGGGTCATTTAAATAGGCATCGTTCAACTTTCTAAGGTCCACACATATTTTGATCTTGCCTATCTTCTTGTATTGTACTACCATAGGGCTGATCCACTCTGACTCTTCGATAGGTTCAATAATCCCTGCTTCCAGCATTCTGTCGAGCTCAATATTCACTTTTTCCTTATATTTCAGGTTCAATCTGTAGGGTCTTTTCTTGATTGGTTTTTCATATGGTTTCAAAGGTATTCTCATCTCTCCCATAGGTCGTTTGATACCCTTCATATCAGTGAACTTGGTTGGGAACAAGTCCTGATACTTGTGCAGTAATTCTGTAACTTTTTCAATGGTAGCAACATCCCAGTAATCTCCGACATTGGCAAGATTTGGTGTCTCCTCTGTCCCAATATTGACTTTATTTATCTTGATAGGTTTTCCAATGAATGGCAGTTCAACTCCTGGTCGTTCCATGTCCTTGTGACCTTCTGTCTCAACAATTTTTACCTTCCTTGGATCATCATCTTCATCGGTATTAATGTTGTAACATCCTTGTAATTTATGGAATGGCGTAGTCCATTCATCCTCTTCTTGCTCCAAAGGGAGGCTATACGCCTCCTTAAATATTTTCTTCCTCACAATATTTAATGCTTGATCTACTGAAGGAAATTCACTTTAAAAAAAAAAGGTGGTTACAAAATTATGAAGCATACCTTCCCAATCTACGGTGATAAGGCGCAGCTCCGCTTGAAGGTACCAGTTAATAGGGGTTGTGTCCAGCGTTTTAATGAATATGTGTACCCATTGTTCTCGAGGAATGTCACTCCAGGCCTCTTCGGATCTTCTTACATGGTCCTTTGGGCAACTTCAATCTGTGTACGTCACTTCGTAGCTTCCTACTTGTTCTGAAAACCACGTTGTCATCAAGGTTCGACATTGTGTCGAGTCTGTGATATTTCTTTTATGTGTCCCCCACCATATTTCTGGTGTAGCTTTCAAGGCCTCGTCCATAGCCAACAGCCTCTGTTTTGCTGGTACAATTGCTTGAAATTCCATCAAGAAGGATTCTAAAGGATTTAGACCATCAAAAGTAGGTAAGTTACTTATTGTTGTACCAATCCAGTGAACTTCTCTGGTCAGTCGAGCACATCTCCTTGTGGATACTTCTTACATCTGGTTCTGCCAGTTCTCCAATGCTTCTTCTAAATCTGATGAACACACGTTGTCACTTCACCATCTTATATTCCCATCAAAAATAGGGTTGATATAATCTTGTTGTCTAGCTGTTAATTTATAGATGTTTTCCAGCTCATATGCATAGTATTCTTCTTTGATGGGATCTTTATATCTCAGACCTTCATCTGTATCTAAGGGTGTAATGACCCTAAGGCCATATCCTTCAAATGTCATGTGTCTTTTCTTTAAATCGACCACAATATAATTGTTGAAGGCCCAATCAATTCCTAGTAATGCAGGGTAAGGGCAACTATCATCAATAATTTCAATTACCTCAAAGTCTGCAAAGGTTCTAACTCCGTCGATGTCCACAAGGACATGCTCCATCCAAATGGGTTGACGACTTGCTTATTATCCATGTGAATCGTGATAGGGGAATATATCATCTTGGGTTTTCCCATCAGTGACCAAGTTTGCTTCCTCATGACGTTGACCTCCGACCCTAAGTCGAGGACCACATAGTCTATATCATACTCTCCTATTTGAGCATTCAAATGTAATTATTTGTTTGTTCTTCTCTTCTTACCAATCTGGTGTACTTCCCTGTTCAGAAAGGGGTCTACCTTTCCTAGCTCATACTGACTGATGAGGTTTTGTAGCTCTTCTACATATTTCTCATCCTGGATTAATTTAAGACAAGTGTACAAAAATTTGATGAGCATACTTACCTCTTTTCCTTCTTTATGCACGACCAATTGATCAAATGCCTGAGGCATTCCATACTGTTTTACTTCTGGTTGCATTCTAGATGAGGACCCTTGGTTCCTCTTGAACTCTTGTCTTTCTTCCTCAAATATTCGTCTTTCTTTCTTTGCATCAAAATCCAGATTCTTCTCCTCAGCTTTCCTTATACTTGACTCTTATGTGATCTTTCTTTGGTTTGTTCTATCCTATCCTGTAGCAGCACCTCCTTGAGTAATAACAGTGACTCTAGGATCGGTTCTACGAGGTTCAACATATATCAGTTGTACTTGTGGGTTCTGCTGGGGTCCTTGTCTTTCTTGAAGCTTAGCCAGTAGCACAGGGCATTCCACTATGACATGCTCGAAGGAGTTACAATAACTGCAGGTTGTGCAAGGATTCTGACAATCCCTAGCTAAGTGTCCTAGTTGCACGTAGTTATAACAGATTATTTGTCCTCGGCCTTAGCCCATACCTCCTCCTCATCCTCATCCTTTGTATCCACCGTGAGGATTGAAGTTTCCTCTCCCTGGAGAGTTGTACTGCAGAGTGTTTCCTTCTTGTTTTACTTCACCTTGAATCTTGTATATGTCCCTCAACCTCTCATGCATGATATCGTAAGCTCTACAATCTCGATCATCATGCCCCATTGATTTACAGAATGTGCAATACAAGTTTGTGGGTGTCTGAACAAACTTTTTTCATGTAATAGCACTCACCTAGGCGATGCCTATTTCTGCACACATCACACCAGGGCAAGTTAACTTGCTTTAAGGGGCTCGACGCTCCTGAGGCCAAATACTCATGAAATAAGGGACAATGTTCCTTATCATGACCTTCTGATCTGCATCTTACACACTAGACATCTTCCCTTTTGTCTTTTCCCTTATATTTCTTCATATCCTCTACCTGTAAAGACAAACTAGTTAGCTTACTCAAGATATAGCTCATGCCTGAGCTTGATTCTCCCATAGGTGCTAATTCAAGCTTCATGGCGATTTCCAAATCTTCTACCTACGATGCAATCTTCTATTGCATCAGAGGGACTCTAATGTGTGGTAACAACACAACGATTAACCATTCTTTGTTTTGTTCATCGGGGATCTGAAAAGTTAATCGGCATGTTAGGGTCTTGAATCTCTGGTCGAACTCCCAAACAGGTTCTTCTACCTTTCGTTTGATCTCTTTTAGCTCTGTAATACATTGTGACTCCAACTTAGGTTTATTAAACTTTGCAATCAATGCATTCTTGATCTCGTTCAGTGGCTTAGGTTGTGTCAGTCCTTGGACAAGTTTCATGTACTAGCTCAGTGCGCGGTCCCTTAGCGTAGTGTTGAACTGGGTTCTCTTGATGGCTTCGTCAGTGATAATTTTAATATTCCATACGGATTTACACAGAAACCAATTTTAATCTGGATATTTAGATCCATCTCCTCTAAATATAGGGAGCCTCATTTCATCTGCCATAGAGCTGACTAGGCTTCTTGTCTGAGTAGATGTTAGGCTACCAGTAACAGTGCTCTGAGGACTCTGGTGGTTCTAACTATTCTGACTGCTAGGTACTATTGAGACAATAGGATGATTAATGTTACTTACTTCAGTAGTCCGCATAGTTCCTGAGGTTTCTGGCTCGCTTTGGTGAAGTTCTTTCGCTTCCCCTTCTTTTGTTCTAGTGGGCTCTGAATGTTCTTCGTCAGTTAGATCTACCTCTTCTCCACTGTAGAAACCCTCTTCTCCATAGTTTTTCTTAAACAGTTCTCAAGGTGAACCCCTCGAAATGCTTTCCCACTACACGTATGTCATGTTTCTATGTCGCTATTGTTGTCTGAGATCTTGAACAATAGCCTTTTCAGGTCTGATCAATCTACTATATATTCAAGATGTAGTTTTCATGCAAGAGCATCTTGATTCTCAGCTTCATAAAGTGCAAAAATTTTCCTCTGGGTCCTTTGAAAAAGTATCTCTCGGCTTGGCTATATGATTATGTTTTGTCAACAACAAACTCGGTGATATACCCTCCAATGGTAATATCAAACCAATGATCTACTGCTCTGGATACAACATTGTCAACTCTCTTGACCTTCTGGATCAGTGCCAGTGTCCGAACCACAAGAGGTCTAGATCTGATCTCGAACTGGGTATCGAATAACCTATCCAACCACTCAAACAAATCCTGGTGGATTCCTCCAAAGATGATCCTATGAATGTCTGTGAAGATGTATCTTTGTAGCCAATCTTTAGTACTCAGTTTAGGGTTCCTGTTCTGGGATTCATTGAAGTCCCTCTCATGATCCTCTATCCACTTTTGAATCTCAGTCTTTGATGGGAACCACCTTTACATTCCCTTAAAAATATTCTCATCCCGACAATGGAACCATTTGTTGGCACAGGGGAAGACCCAGGGTTCACTCCAAGAGCACACCAACAAGCCCTAGCTATTGGCCCTTTCAGCAACACCTGCGAAGTAGATGCAGTCTCACCCGAAGCAGCTAAGAGGGGGGTTGCAAGACAAAGATGTCTATGACCATAGGAATATCAAGTGGAACTAATACAACAATAATGTAGCATTCATGTGTCACTTATCAACTAGATCTACTATGTGTAGCTATAGATCTTATCTAACACAATAATGCAAATGACAACATAACAATGATAGGAATCCAGACATCAATCACACATACAACAAAAAATGTATGTGGTTCACCCTCTCTCTAAGTCTATGTCCACAGAATTGTTCTTATGATATATTAAGTTAAATCTTATAGTTCTGATCTGTGCTCTGGCCATCAGATCCTCTCTCTTCTTCTCTCCCTTTCCTATGCACCTAGCTACAGGATTTGATCTTCAAACCTAGCTGAAGATCTTACAATACTAGAAGGATCTCACTCTCAACACTTCTCTCTCTCACAGTACAATAATCTCTCAATCAACCACAATCAATAGAAATACCCAATGCTACTACTCTCTTGACCTAGGTCCTCTCAACCTCTATTTATACATTACAGTCCCTCACTGACAACCTTAGGTCGAAACCTAGGTGTTAAAAACCCTAATTACCCAAAACCCTAGGTGTCTAAAACCCTAGGTCAACTTGACCTATGTTTTCTGGGCTTCTCTAGCCTATCTTTCCTTCCTCGTCACACGATGCTCCAAAGCATCCAATGGTGGCCTCCTCTTCTTGCTAAGTTGTCCACAATTCTTTTCTCTTGTTGATCTGTCATCCTTAATCTCCTCATTCAACGACTTGATTTTCCATACTTCGCTCCATCTTTTATGTTATTTTTCTTACTTCGACCCAGTGACATTCACTGTGCTTCCCACGCAGTTCTCGTTTTACCTTTTCTTCCTTGATCTTCGCTTCCTTCCATAACCAAGGTCCAACACATGCCAAGATCTAGGAAATAATATGCTAGGGAAAACTTCTCCTGAATAGACTAGAAATGATGCCCTGGACCATATGAAAAAAACCATATTTTCCTTTTCCCAAAAGCTTCCTCCTTACTTCATATCGAAGTGATCTTCATAAGGTGGTGCACCCTTTTCCTATAAACCCCCTTAGGTTGCACACTAATATGCCTTTTCCACTAGATCTAACCCCTGTAACACTGTATAATGGTGTGGGAGGATTGTTGCACCCATGGGACCAAGATTGGATTAAGAAAGGTGGTATCTTCCACCACCGAGTTGATATCTAGGGTTTTAGTCACAAAACCCTCAAAATTTCTTGTGCTCAAGAGCCTAAATGAAAAATATGTTAATAATACAAAATGACTTAGAAGTGTGCCCTTACTTTCTTCTATACCTCCATCTACCCTTATGTTGAGTTAATTAATCCCTAGGGTTAACTCCTAGCTTTACTCTACCTTTTATTTTCTTTCATTGAGTTACCCTTTTCACACAAACTCAACTCAGTAATATAATGTTGTGCTTATAAAGTGACTTCTGGTTGAATTTTTCCCCATGATGCATCAGACTATAGTCTAGTGGGGATGCATAAACTATTAATTCTCTCCAAACCTATTCATCAAGAGGTGGGGGACATTACAGAAGAGAAGAATACAAGAAGACAAATAAAAAAATACACCATGCCCATGCAGTTGAAGATGATGAGCCACCCATGAAGATGATTAAAGAAAAGATTGAAGATTATGTCTTATTTTATGCCCTCTAAGGATCAATATCACCTGGAGAGGACACTTGGCTCATAGATAGTGGTGCTTCTAATCACATGACAGGTCAGAGAGACATTCTCTCTAGCCTCATAGAAAATAAATTTCCCTAGAAAGTTACACTTGGAGATGGTTACCAGTACCCTATCAAAGGAGTGGGATAGTCCACCTACAAAATTGATTCAGGGAACCCAATAAAGATGAAGGATGTATTATATGTACCAGGTTTGACAAAGAATTTTATTTCTATCTCATTGTTGGCCCTTGACCAAGTTTTGAGGATCCTTGGTCAGGTTTGACCTATTTTTGGGACTTCGACAAGCTGTTGAAGGTGGAGGGCAAGACAAAGTGGAGATCGTGGGATCTCGGCCCTTTTTAGGGCCCTTTTTTGGATTTGAGATTATGAAATGGGTATGGGGATGTCATCCCATGGGTTTACCCATGTTTAGGCCCATTTTGTAATGTATAAATAAGTATCTAGGCAATATAAGAAGAGGCCAGCATGCTAGGTGCTAAAGTTCAATCTACATGATCAAAAGTGTTAAGTGTTGAGTAGAGATTGATTTTGTGCATATTGTATGAGGCTTGCAGATCTCAGTGCAAGTGAGTGTAAGAGATTGAGAAGAGGCTTAGTGTTGTAACCTAGCCCAAGGAAGGAGGATCTAGAGAGGTGAGAAGATCTCCTGTCTGCTGCAGAGTAGGTTTTTTGTGGCTCTGTGCATGTAACTGATTGAAGAAGCTAATAAAGAAGACGAAGAGTTTGTGGACATAGCCCCAGGGTGGGGGTGAACCACATACATGTTGTGTTGCTCTTATTTGTGCGATGTATTGCTGTGTTTATATGTTAACTTTCTTAGTGCTTCGATATAGATGAATGGTAGATAGATATGTTAATGATATGTGCTTAATAGTATGGATCTGGCCTATATGGATGTGCTTAGTGCTTGAATATAGTAGATCTGGTTAAATATCGCAATGCTCTGTAATTAGGGTTTAACTGCGCTGTAAACTAAGACTAGATATTGATGAACTATAACTGCTAAGTGCCTTGTTAAGGTGTTACAGTCACAGATATGTGTCCCAGCTAAGGTTGCAGACACTAGAGTCCTGCAACCACCCCTGCTTCTACCTCAAGTGAGACTTCATCTTCTTCGCAGGTGTTGCCAAAAGGGTTGGTAGTTAGGGTTTTCTTGGTGCGTTGTTGTAGCGTTGAACCCTGGGTATACCCCTGTGCCAACAAATGGTTTCATTGTTGGGACTAAAACTGTGATTGTTGGGAACTAAGGAAAGAGAATCTTTGTGTGAAGATCTGACCTGAAATTGTGAAATCTTTGTGTGTATATCTTTCGCCCTAGTGCGCAGTACTCTACTTGGATTGTGAATCTTTGTGCTAAGAAAAGAAATTTGATCTGAAGAAAAGAAAGAAATAAATCTATGTGCGTATATCTGTTGCTTGACTTTTGAAGCCCTGTGCTAAGTAAGGAGGAGGATCTGAAGAGAAGAGGTAAGATCTAAACTTGTTGTGCTCTAATAGAGGTAAGAATAGTGAAAAGTTTTAGATATAGAATCTTTGTGCTCTGCAGAAAGTAATATTAGTGGAATTTTTTTTTTCTAAAGTATGGATCTAGGTATGTTTGATAAGATTTGTCCTAGCTTGAAAACTAGGGCACTGATAGATGAAAGAATATTTGATATGAGTAGATCTGATAAGAATGGTGAAAGATATGTTATACCTATGCATATAGAGAATGTTTAGACTAACAAATGGATGCATGATCCTAGAAAGAACTTTTTGCAGGTTAGCTACTATGATCCTAGTGCGTAGTACAGGAAAGGTTGGGAATCATTTAAAAGAAAATGAGGATTAACCCTTTGTTACAGTTGCATAAGATCGGGACATATAGCTAAGGAATGCCCTAGTAGAATATCTAGTTGTCTTTGTTGTAGAGCTATGGACCATGAAGTATTGGATTTCCCTAGAATGATTGCTAAGGTTGAAAGAATGAATATGGACCAAGAAAACCCTAAGGCAGATCCAAAAACTGATATTATGGAAGAACCACAGAAAGAATCAGAGAAAGTATTTCTACAGGTGAAAGAAACCCTGAATGACCACCGACATATCAACTTATCAGAGATATTCAAATAAAAAGAGTGCATTGAAGCAAGAATAGGAGACTTTGACATTGACTGTGTTATGGATGAGGAAACATAGGTGAATATCATGACAGAAAGAACTTGGGAAACCTTAGGAAATCCTGCTATGATTCCTTCATTGGGAGGAATAGGATTATTCAGAGGAAAATTGATAACCCTATGTGGAAATATCACCCAGATATCTATGAATGCCAATGGAACTTCGACAGAGGAAAATTTTGAGGTTGTTAAATTTATTGAGAACAACGCTCCATTTGCTATGTTACTAGGAAAACCTTGGATTGAGAAGGACTAGACTAGAAGGAAAGAAGAAGAAGTCTTAGAGAAGAAGAAGCAAGAATTAAAATATTTCATGAATAGGAGGATCACGCAGTTGATTGAAGAACAGGAGAACAGATCGAAGCTACTTAGGACTAGAGACTTGGATGTCAAAGTTGCAAGAACACAAGAAGATTTGCAGAAGACTGAAGTACCTATCCTAGATAGAGAAGAAGTATTACCCTTGAATCTTAGGAAACAATATCAACAACATGAAGTTACTATGCCAAAATAAGACACGAATAAGAATGGAAAGAGGAATAACGATATGAATCTCACTGGAAAAAATGCTCGAAAGCTCAGCAAGAAGAGAGAAAAGATCCAAAAGTTACAGAAGGTTCCAGAGGGAACTTTGCAAATGGAAAATTTATGAAACTAGAAATTCATTGGGATATCATAACAGCATCACATGTCACTTCTCCATGGAAAATAAATATAGCCGTTGGGAATAGTATAACCATTAGACCGACACCATGAATGAGTAGAAAGGTATTTATGGTCAGACAACTCACCATCAGACCATTAGGACCGCATCGTAATGGACATAACTGAGTTAATGGAGGCTTCTTTCCCATTCGAGAGATTTGTTTCTTCGTTATCTATTTATTCCGTCGAACCTTGTACTGAGAACACTTTTTCTAACCATGAATCTGAGCCTGCAGATTAGTTGATTCTGCACAGTGATCATCATGCTATCACCATCTGTCCCATTGCATTGACTAGTTACCCTTCAAACCCGAGAGATTCAACTACGAGCGTGTATGTCCAAAGAACTTAGTGTAGTCGAAGATTCTATGAAGGAGGTACTCGTTAACCTCATGACTGAAAGAGTAATGTCTGTGGGTGTACAAGCATCATTGAAGAGAGGAGTGGAAGCCTCTCCATCAACTTCTTGTGGATCTAGGCCATCCCGACCAACAGAAGAAAAGAGAACCAAACACAGAGATGACCTAGAAAATGCGAAGTGGATCCCGACCATATTTCCCGATTACATCCCACCTTTGATTGACATGGTGAGTCGAGATAGTGTGACAAGAGATTTTGAGTACACCATGGTTACTGCATACCTCCCGAAGGGGATACGTGCAGTAAGAGCATAAAAGGACAAGATCACAACGTTGAAATTCAACAAGTTCAACCTTGGAGATCGCAATAACCATAGCATGCTCACCCCGTACAAATACTTGAGCAAGATGAAGGGGAAGAATTTGAAGATAATCCTCTAGTCATGGATGATGAACCTCGCGCAGTCCACCTTGTTGAATGTAATGAAAATCCCACACTTCGAAAGGCACTAGGAAGTTAATGCCTGTGTCAAGCTACTAATTTCATGTTACCATGGAGGCTACTTATGTCTTGACCATCGTATCACAGTCAATCCAACATTGATCCATAGGATCACGGGATTGAGTATGCAAGGACCTGATCCACGAGAATTATATCTGGGAAAGGCCACAGATCACGCACTAGCACAGAATATCAAGGATACATATGGTGATGTTGAGAAGGGGATGTGAGGCTACAAGGTAGCCTCCATCCAGAATGGTGCAATGCGTCTAGCATGTCATTTAATTTTAGGAAAGCTAGTAAGGAAGAACCGACCCACGCAGGTCACAGGATTTGTCATTGACCTTGCAAGGAAGTGCGTGGAAGGTCTACAAATGAACTGGGCAGAGTACCTAGTTAATCATCTTGAATTGGACTGCCACGAAGCACAGGATCAGGGCTATGAATTCCATTTTAGTTGGCTCCTGATCCTAATCGCGTTTGTTTCTTGGGAAATGCCGGAAGGTGCGACCTTCCTGGACATTGAGCCATTCGATCCGCTTGCTGCGAAGTTCACCGTGCTCTGGTACTCAAGCGATGTAAGAAAACAGTGGTAGTCGAACATTATTTTTCACACATATTACCTCCAACGAAAGAGAGCCATCGAAGTTGAACCTTGCATGACTCCAAACACCCTAGAGAGGTTCTGACCCCCGATGAAGTTCCGTGCAGATCGACAATTCATCTACATTACAGCATGAGCAGAAGAGCATAAGGAGGAGCTTCAGTCATACTACAATATCATGGAAGAGGACCTTGAGGAGATCACTAAGGACTGGTCAACAAACCTCCTTATTCCCATAGACCCTGCAGATATTTTTGACCCTGAAAACCCAGAGACCATGCATAAAAAACATGATACACCCGGAAACAGAAGAAGGAAGAAGACCGAAGAGGTCCAAGACTTAAGTAGCACCTCAGGCAAGGCTGATTCAGTCTCACCTGATCGAGGGGGTGATGACGAAATAGAAGAGATAAATGGAAAAGAAGATGAACAGAAACAAGGTGAATTAACACCGCCTAGAGATGAGACCAATCCCCTGAAGAAGTGGAAGGTTTCTCCCTCAAAACCTTCTTCCCAGAAGAAATCTAGAACAATCGTGACCAAGATTCAGATTGTACTCACTACAGATGATTTTGACTTCATCGTAGCATCCCTAAATGATGCCTTGTAGGAAATTGTGGAGAAATAAGAATCCAAGAAGGAGGAAATGTACGATAGAATTGAAGTCGAACTCCGAGGGGTATATCAGGCCCTTCAGTCTAGTCACGCAGTGTCCATTGCGCCCCTACCATCGGGAGAACTAGAGTTGGGATATAAGCTAGCCCAACTCCACCAACTAGCAAATGCAAACGAAGCTCGCCTTCGTCGAGCACAAGAAAAAACAGAACAAGCCACCCAAGACTTGAATAAATTGCAAGGAGTACTCATAGAACAATGCCAATTTGCAGAGTAGGAGAAGGTTTCTCTCTAGGAAAAATTGGAAGAAGAGAAAACACGGATGTAGCAAGAAAAAGAATCGTTGCTCGCATAGAAACTCGAAGTGAAAGAAGTAGTCAATAAAGAACTTCACTCTGTGATAGGCTTAGAAACGAAGGCAGAAGACCAAGTCACACATCAATTAGAGAAGCTCGTAGAAGCTATCCAACAGCTACAACAAAGAATAGCAGACTTAGAGCTTCACACAGTGCCCGACACTCCACAGGATGTAAGGGATCAAAGAGAAGCAATTGCTCAAAGCGCAATTAAAAGAATCAAGGGCCTCACCATGGAATGTAAGAAATTAAGTGATCATAGTGCCCAGACATATGAGTAACTCACTGAGAATCCAAAATTAAAGGCACTAGAGTCACAGCTCCAAGAGGTGAAGTATCAAGCTGAAACAATATAGGCACAGTTGTTGAAAGGATGAAGCGATCCCAAGAGCAGCGCACTTCCCAGCAGTAGGTCCACACCATTCAGAGAAAAGTCATGGAAGTGACTTAGAGGCTCCAACCTGTACAAGAGGAGTCTTACCAACTGTTCACAGAGATTGAAGGCCGAGGAGAAGAACTGGAGCAAGTCGTCACTGCAGTTGAACAATGCCTAGAGGGACCTGTCAACGAAGCAATCATACAAGAGTTTGTTGAACAAGAGGTTGTGGCACGGAAACAAGTCAAAGAATATTGAGAAAAGATTGAGGTTTTTGAGGCAAAACTATCCAGATCAGAGTGACTCGAGATGAGTCACAGGTGAGTGTTGGGGGCTTGTTGTCCCTTGACCAAATTTTGAGGATCCTTGGTCAGGTTTTACCTATTTTTGGGACTTCGACAGGATGTCGAAGGCAGAGCGCAAGATGAAGCGAAGATCGCGGGATCTCAACCCTTTTTAGGGCCCTTTTTGGGATTTGGGATTAAGTAATGGGTATGAGGATGTCATCCCATGGGTTTACCCATGTTTAGGCCCATTTTGTAATGTATAAATAAGTAGCTAGGCGATGTAATAAGAGGTCAACGTGCTAGGTGCTAAAGTTTGATCTATGTGATTGAAACTGCTAAGTGTTGAGTAGAGATTGATTTTTTGCATACTGTATGAATCTTGCGGACTCAATGCAAGCGAGTGTAAGATATTGAGAAGAGGCTTAGTGCTATAACCTAGCCTAGGGAAGGAGGATCTAGCGAGGTGCGCAGATCTCCCATCCACTGTAGATTAGAGTTTTTGTGGCTCTGTGCATGTAACTGATTGAAGAAGCTAATAAAGAAGACGAAGAGTTGGTGGATGCAGCCCTAGGGTGGGGGTGAACTACGTACATGATGTGTTGCTCTGCTTTGTGCAATGTATTGATGTGTTCATATGTTAACTTTCTTAGTGCTTTGATATATATGAATGGTAGATAGATATGTTAATTATATGTGCTTAATAGTATGGATCTGACCTATGTGGATGTTCTTAGTGATTCAATATAGTAGATCTGGTTAAATACTGCAATGCTCTGTAATTAGGGTTTAACTTCGTTGTAAACTAAGATTGGATATTGATGAACTATAACTGCTAAGTGCCATGTTAAGGTGTTACAGTCATAGATCTGTGTCCCAGATAAGGTTGCAGACACTGGAGTCCTGCAACCACCCCTGCCTCTACCTCGGGTGAGACTTCATTTGCTTCGCAGGTGTTGCCGAAAGGGCTGGTAGTTATGGTTTTGTTGGTGTGTTTTTGTAGCATTGAACCTTGGCTCTGGCCCTTTGCCAACACTCATATTTAGATAAGAAAGGATTCATGGTTGCATTCATATATGTTGAAGTCCTTATGTGGTCTAAAGGAAAAACCATAGAAGATGTAATTGTTATTGGAACATAAGAAGGTGGCATGTATAAATTAAAAGGTCACTCATATGCAGCCTTGACTCACTCCAATTAGATTCCATGTGAACTTTGGCATAGAATACTATCTCACAACAACTATAAGGCCCTACCATATGTGATAAAGGAAGTTGCAGGTCTGTCATATTTCAAGGTTGATCATGAAGGTGTGTGCAAGGGATGTGCACAAGGAAAGAACATAAAGAATCCTTTCTTGAAGAGCGACAGTAAAGAAACAGAAGTCTTGGAGCTCATCCACTCATATGTATGTGGCCCAATTACATCAAACTCTCTTAGTGGGTATGTATAATATGTATCATTTATTGATGACTACTCTTGCAAG
>SNQJ01S0009969.1:260738-274770 GCA_010110895.2 Picea sitchensis | reverse complement strand
CGCATCATGCATTTTTAGTGCGCACACCTACACACATTCATTTTGTTTTATGCGCATCAATTCCTCATGAATTCTGCTGCAAAAATTGGGGCTTTTGCCAAAAAAATTCCCAATTTTCATCGTAGACATTCTACAACTATGAATTTTTTTCAATTTCACCCTGATAACATGAATTCAACCTCTGCAACAACAAATCATTGTTGGTTGGCATTCCTGGAATGAATTTTTTTTCCCAAACTCAATTCACAAACTGAGAATTTTAATCAATTAATATCACTCCATCTGTCATGGCTTCCCTATAACTTCAAATTCGACCAATTCAAGGTCTGAATTTGCTAGAATAGATATTAAAATAAGAATTCCTCACTACTTGGCCAAATTTCTCAATTTTCCCATGAATTTAACAACAAAAGTTGGGGCTTTTCCCAATTCCACGCAATTGCTTCTAATTTTACCATGGATGCTTTGTAACCTGAAATTTGGCCACTTCGAAATCAATTCTCTATGAAATTATCACTTCAACTCAACTTACTCAGCCCATCCAATCTTATTGTTGAAAACTAGAGCTCTGATACCATATTGTAACATCCTCAACATCCAATTGGGCTATTCCATGTAACATTTTCGAACTGTATACAAATCAAAACAAATGTGCACATAAAATCTTGCGGAAATTTATATATATATAAATTAAATCAGACAAATACATTATGAAAATGCATAGATTCATACATAATGATAATAAAAATATGCATGCAATACACACAGGAATAACCCATAAAAATAAATGCATACATAATAATACAACATGTAATTTAACACAAAATGGACACTTGTCTTGTAAACATATCACCAACTGCGTGCAAACCTTCCACGAGCCTCCCGGCCTTAGACCTTGTTTCTCATCACTCTCAGTAGTGGGTCACCCCTGACCTGAGACTAAACTCCACTTGGGTAAAGGGATTCCTAACCAGGATGATGTATCTCAGACAACAAGAAAGACTATGTCACAGGTGCCAACTCAAACTAACATCCTACAGTCCCTCATTCCCCACATTCTTGTCCCACCCCTAGAAGTGTGCCCCTTTTATGCTCAACAGTCCTTCAACTACCCCACTTCCTTTCTGGGCTTCAACAATAGGCCAAAAAGGAAGTCTCAGAGCTATGTAGATGCAGCTTGGCACCTTCGGGAAATAAATTCCCGACAATTCTCTCACCTAGAGAGAATTTATCAGGTGCCTAACAAACTGCCTCTTCAGTATCCCATGGGCCTGACAACCCACCTATTCAGTCTAGCTTCCAATCTAACCAGCTACAAATACAGGTATGGGTACGGGTGTGGGTACATGTACAAGTATAGGTATAGGAAGGTACGAAGGACAACTGAATGAGAGACCAAATGATGATGGAATGAATGACTGATATGACAAATGAACTAAGTCCAAACTATATGTATGCATGTTCCCAACTTGACAGTTGTCATGTTGAGAACTACTTTGGTCCACTTGTACCCATCCTTAGAACTTAGGATAAAATAATTATCCATACTTTATACTTTAAGGAATATTAATATAATATTTCTTTTTGGCTTAATTTCTCTAGATTATCCCCTTATCCTTAACTTTTATCCTCCCCCTTTCCCTAACTAGTGAGTTTAGTGCCCCATACTCTTTTATCATGGTCAATCTACATGCAACGATGTATTATATTAATTATAAGACATATACAAAAATAGTCTCACTGACCTTTAACATCTAGGATATTTGACCTAATTCAACACATAAGCCTCCTAGCTTGTAATAATTGTCTCACGAGCCTATAAAACACAACATATACAAAAAGGATCCCTGGCCTCAAAATCGCACGCACTTAAGTTTGTTGCATGTGGTATCCTGGAATGTGCACACTTCATAATTTTAGCGTACAGTACATGTGCGCACTATAACATGGAAGGTGCATGCAAAATTATATCAACAGATCACCAGCTTATAGGTATTTTTACATTTACATTTACAATTTGAGGTTTATCATAGGGTATTACAAGAAGAAGGGAGCATTATGGTGTGGCAAGGGACGTATGAAGAGAGGTATCATGATTAACAAAACCTAAGGAAAGATAATCAATGGGAAGGCATGAGAGAGGAAATACCTTAACCCAAAGTATTGCTACCCATTTTGGCGTCGAATGATCAATGTCACATCAAGATATTCTAGGAATCAAAGTTGCAAATCGAAGGATAAAAAGAGGTTTCACATCGGATTTCTTCAAGACATTGACCTACCACTGTAAACCCTAGTTAGTCAAAGGTGACCAGGACAATCATGATGCAACAAGGAATATCCCTTGATGTTAAATCCATTCCAAGATCAAATAATGACTTAGTTAGAAACCTGAGGACAAAATGGAGGTCGAAAAGATGATGGCATGGAATGGAAATGATGACCAAATCTTGCAAGACATCATGATGCAAGAACACAATAATTCAACAATGACGAAAGAAAGTGGATGGTTTGTCAGGAAGGGTGATACTCCATAATGTATGAGAAAGGACATGGAAAGTGATGGAATACTCACCAATAATGGGCATTACTCCAAATCTAGTGAACCAAATGCCCTGAATCCAAATTGTGTTTTCTCCAATCTAAAAGAGGGACCTTCTTCTTCAAATAAAGGAAGGGTAGATTCCAATAATTAGTGGATATGTTTTGTATACTTTGTAGGTAGTCTTATTCACATTTATATAAGGGTTCAAGGATAGTCGTCAAATGAAGGGGATTATAATGGGATCCCCTCTCTAGCTAGGGGGTCATGGAAGGATAACTACCCCCCATTTGAGTTTTGGGGGTACAAGTTTGGCCTCTGAATGAAAGGGGTCCAAGGGGGATCCACACCCACTTAGGAATTATTGCATCCAATGATTTCAACTCATTGTAAACTAATTTTGATTGAGGAATTAGGGTTCTTATCTAATTTGAGTTAATGAATTAGGGTTTTAGATGTTGCAAAATACCAAATATTGTATTGTGAATGGTGAAGTTAATACAACAATATAGAGAGAGGTTCCCGAATCGGGTTCGAGGGGGGATTGAGAAGTAGTGGGAAACCCATTTAGGGGTTTGAGGGTAGATCCCCTAAAGAAAAAAAATCGGTTCATTATGTATTATTTCAGCCAGTGGATTCGACCCATCGTAAACTAATTTTAGTGGAGGAAGTATGGTTGTAATCTAATTTAAATTAATGGATTAGGGTTTTGGATTCTATGAAATACCTAAATATTGTATTGTTAATGGAAAATTTAATACAATGGCATAGAGATATGTGTAGCTCTCAATTAGACGATTTTTCTCAGTTAAAGGTTTCCAAGTTAAATCTTTGTGTATTGTGTGTGTGTCATTGTTATTCTTATGTTTTAAATTTTGTTAGTACAGATTTTTTTGCATAGATTTATCAAAGTTTTCATTTGGTATGGAGTAGAGGTTATTGGCTTCACAGGGACACTTTTTTTGCAAGGGTTTAGCTTATTCTATGAAGAGAAATGATGTATTGGGTCTAAAATAAATGTGTTCTTGAGTGTGATCTTTATGCAGTGAATCTTGTGTAAAGAAACATGGAAAACAATTCAAGAATATAAATAGAGAAGTTTAACAATAGAAGTTTTGAGTTATGGAAGATAAATATGGAAGATTTTATTATAGATAAATAAAATGGGTTGTTTTGGATCTAGGTACAAACCTACTAGTATTTCAAAAGAATATTGGGAAAGATGGAAAGAAATGAGGGAAGTATGATTGGACTCTACCTCTTAGATTCAATGTTGTTCAATATCTTTAGAAAATACAATGCAAAGAAATTGTGGGATAAGTTAAGGAATTTGTATTATTCAAAGTCCCTGGTAAACAAGTTGTTCCTTCGAAATAAGCTATAGCATCTTAAAATGGATAATGGTGACTTAATAATTAAGAATATAAATTCATTTAATACTCTATTAAGTCTACTTATCTTTGTTGATATTAAGATGGAGGAATAATATAAGTGTAATACCCTATTATGTTCTTTGATAGACTCTTGGGATAATATAGTTGTATCTATTGGTAGTACTACTCAATCCACATTAAATTTTGAGGATGTAGTTGAATCCTTGTTATCATAGGAAATGAGGAGAAACTCCATGGAGGGTGTGGCCAAGGATTTTTTTATTTATAAGAGGTCATCCCAAGAGAATAAAAATAATTATTTACAAGGTAGATCTAAATTTCTAGGAAAATATATAAGGAAATGCTGGAAATGTAGTAAAGCTAGGCATTATAAGAAATATTTCATATCTAATAATGTTGATAAAATTAATGGATATAATGATGCCCCTTTCACAAAAATGAAAACCTCCATGGAATAAGGAGATGATGTTTACTTGGAATATACAAGTACACATTCAAATCATGATGTATAGTCGATTGGCTAAGGTGATTCATTTCATATGACTCCTCACAAGGAGTGGTTTTCAATATGAAAAATATAATGGAGATGATCTTTTCCTAGGATATGACTGAAAATCCAAAATCATAGGGTGTGAAGGGTCAAATTGTTACTCAAAGATGGAAGGATTAGAACTCTCCTTGGGGTTATAAACATTTCAAATTTGTCTATAAACCTAAAATATATAATAAACATGAGTGATGGAAGTGTGCACAATATATTTGAAAATGGAACATGCAATATATATTTGAAAAGGGAACATGCAATCTGGTTCGAAGTGAAATGGTGTTGATGAGGGGAGTTTGGATTGGAACTGTGTACAAGTTATTGGGAAGCACTACTAATTATGGGTGTAAGAATTATTTTGTTTCTAAGGGTAGAAATGAATAAAACAAGACACCTACCCATGGAGAGAAGACAAATTTTATGACATCAAAGACTAGGATATATTGGAGAGAAGTTCCTTCGAGCATTGCATGGTAAAGGCATAGTTGAAGGTATGTTTGATTGCTTGTTAGATTTATATTTCTATGAAAATTATATATATGGTAAATAGAATC
This sequence comes from Picea sitchensis, assembly GCA_010110895.2. Taxonomy (NCBI): domain Eukaryota; kingdom Viridiplantae; phylum Streptophyta; class Pinopsida; order Pinales; family Pinaceae; genus Picea; species Picea sitchensis. Next base: position 269,736 of record SNQJ01S0009969.1, on the reverse strand, counting down.
AAGTAATATTCCCATTTGACACTACAAGATCACAAGGAATCTTGTAGTTGATACAGAGTGATATATTTGGACCTATGCTTATTCCATCACTAGGTAAATCTATGTATTGTGTTTCATTTGTAGATGATTTATTGAGGAACACATGGATCTATTTTCTCTAAAAGAAATTTGAGGATTTTGGTAAATTTAAAGAGATTAAGGCACTTATAGAGAACTAAATAGATAAGAAAACAAAAGTGTTGAGGATCTATAATGGTGGCGAGTTATGCAAAAACGATCTTGAGGAAATATGAAAGAAGTGTAGAATAGCAAGGAAAAATACTTCTCCATACAAATCTTGACATAATGGAGTTGTATAAAGAATGAACAAGATGTTAATGGAAAAGGAAAGAAGTGTGATCAGTGGTCTAGGGTCATCATATGAATTATGGGAAAAGGTAGTGGATATTTCATGTTACTTGGTAAATCAATCATCTACATCGATGTTGGTTGATAAAAGTATTCATGAATTATGGACTAGTAAAAAAACCTCTCCTAAACATTTCATTAGGTTTTTTTGGTTGTGATGCTTATGTGCATGTTCCAAGGAAAAACAAGAGTAAGTTGGATGATAAATATGAAAAACACATCTTTATTGGTTTAAAGGGTTATAAACTTTCAACCCGTTAACAAAGAATATTATTTTTAGTCAAGATGTAGTATTTAGAGAGGCTATAACTATTCCTAAATAGGAAGTCCAATCAAGGGAGGAAGAACCAAAGATAATCGAGTTTGAATTAAAGGGTGAATAATATAACTCAATATAAGAAGATGAATTAGAAGAGGAAGAACCTCAAACTTCGATCTTGAGGAGATTGATTTAGGAAATAAGGAAAACAAAAAGGTATAACCCATATGATTTTTGTTCTAGTTTTTCTCTATCTATATTATTGTTGATGATTCTAGAAGTGTTAGGCAAGCAGTGGATTAAGAGTATAGTAAACTCTAGAAGAAGGCCACGGTTCAAGAAATGGATGTCGGATAAAAATGAGGCTTGTGATGTAGTTGAGTTAAAATATAGAATAAAACATATTGGTATCAAAGGGGCGTTTAAGAAGAAGTTTAACACAGAAAGTAAGATAGATAAGTACAAAACTCACTTTTGGGTAAAGGGATATTCCCAGGTGGAGGGAATTGATTTTGGTGAGATTTTTTCTCTTGTTGCTAAATCAATTTTTTTTAGATTTCATTTGTATATATATGTTTCTTTTTATGTTGAAGTAGAGAACATGGATATGAAGACAACATTCGTACACAGGGATCTTGAAGAAGAAATATACATGAAATAGCTAGAATTTTTTGTAGTAAAGGGAAAGAAGGAGCTTGTTTGCAAGAAAAAGAAGTCCATGTATGGAATAAAACAATATTCAAGAATATGGTATCAAAATTTAGATACTCATATATTGGGACTTGGTTTCTCAAGAAGCACAATTGATCACTATGTGCATTCCAAGCATGTTGGTGATCAATTTATATATATGGTCTTCTATATTGATGACATGTTGTTGATTTGGAACAAAAATAAAATCATTGAGAATTTCAAAGCTTAGTTTTATTTTAAATTTGATGTGAAATATCTTGGTTTTGTGAATTTTATTTTGGGCATGGAAATTAAAAGAGATCAGGTAAACAAGAAGCTATGGTTGTAGAATCAAAAGAAATATGTTGAGACTATTACAAAGGTTTGTGGGAATAAATCGATAAAGATCCATATTCTTGTAGGTGTAAATTTATCTACAAATAAGTATCCCAAGACACAAGAAGAGGTAGAGGACATGTCCCATGTTCCCTATGCAATTGTTGTTAGAATAGGTAGAGGGCATGTCATGTGTTCCCTATGCAAGTGTTTCTGGAAGTATTATGTATGCTATGGTCTATACTAGACCAAACATTACCCATGCAATGGAAGTTTTGATTGGGTATATGTCAAAACCAAGGAATGAAAATTGGACAACTGTAAAGAGGGTCTTTAGATATCTATGTGGCACTTCAAATTATTCAATATGCTACTAAGGAAGACCTAGACCTCACAAAGAGATTGATATACATGGATTTGGTGAAGTAGAATGGGCTAGAGATCTTGATCACAGAATATATATAATTGGTTATGTATTTAACCTATTTGGTGGAGTAATCAATTGATGAGAAAGAGGTGGCATGTAGTTACATTGTCAACTACAAAATCTAAGTACATGGTAGAAAATCATGGAACTAAGGAAGTTATATGGTTGCAAATATTGTGTTTAGGTATTGGTTTTGTTCAAAAATCAATGAGGATAGGTTGTGACAACTCAAGTGCATTTTTTCTAGCAAAGAACCCTACTTATCATTCCAAGACAAAGCATATTGATGTGCATTGTCATTTTGTTGGTTGAAAAAAAAAGTATTATTAGAGAAGGTTTATACCTTGAAGAATGTTGCAAATTCATTAACAAAGTTAGTTAATGCTGAAATTTTCTCTTGATGTAGGGAAATAATAGCCATTGCTACCTCTAGTAGTTTATTATATCAATGCCTTCACCCTACCCCCATTTTAGCAATGTATTCAACAAGTGGGAGAATGTTGGATAAGTGATGTATCCTTTGTGGGTAGACTCAGTCACGTCGTGACAAGATTTCGAGGGATGGCCCTTGAATGAAGGGATTCCAAGGGGGATCCACCCCTCTTGTTGAGGATATCAAGTGAAATTTTTATAGCAAATAACCTTGCTTATCATTCTAAGACAAAGCATATTGATATGCAATGTCATTTTGTTAGAGACATGGTTGAACAAAACAAAGTATTATTAGATAATGTTGATACCTTGAAGAACGAATTCATTAATAAATTTTGTTGGTACGGAAAATTTATCTTCATGTATAGAAAAAATAGGAATTTATACCCATAGTAGTTGATTATATGAATTCCTTCACCCTCCCCCCATTTTTTCAAAGTATTCAACCAGTGGGAGAATGTTGGATATGTGTTGTATCCTTTGTGGGTAGACTTAGTCACATATTCACAAGGGTTCAAGGGTTGCCCCCTAAATGAATGGGGTCTGAGGGGGATCTAGCTCCCTTGTTGTTGGTCATGAGAGGGCTAGTGGAGCCCCTGAAGAAAAAAAATATGTTCCATTATATATTATTTAAACCAATGGTTTCAACCCATTATAAAATAATTATGGTTAAGGAATTAAGGATGTAATTTAATTTGGGTTAATGGATTAGTGTTTTGGATGCTACAAAATACCTAAATAGTGTATTTTGAATGGAGAAATTTAATGCAATGAGATAGAAATATATGCATCTCTCAGTTAGGATAATTTTCCCGATTAAGGATTTTCAAGGTAAATTTATGTGTACTATGTGTGTGTGTGCCATTTTTATTATTATGTTTTATATTATGCTAGTATTTCTTTTCTTGCACAAGTTTATCAAAATCCTCAATAGTGACTCACAAATTATTGGATCAACTTGAAACAAACATTTTGGTGGCCCCTCTAATTTCTTACCAAGCTAGAGTAAAGAATATCAAAGGAAAAGGGAGGGAATTAGGACAAAGAGGAGAAAGAAGATAAGAGATCACTTGATTAAAGGATAGAAGTGGGATAATACAAATAAAATGATAATTGAGGCTATAATGCGAAGGGGAGAAAATTGAATGAGATTGGAGCTAGAATCTAAAATGTTGGGAGAGAGAATATTTGGGTATGCAGAAACCTCCTTGATTAGGAAATTCATTGGGACCAAATTGAACATGAAATTACTAAAGTAGTGGATTCTTAAGGAAAATAAAAAAATATTGGGATACCATCCCAATTTCTTTCTCATGGTCAAATGCTATGTAACTTTTATCTTCAATTCAAAAGGAGATAATTTCGGTTATGGGAATCCTTCCATCTAAAACTCCATCACTAGGTGCCTAGATATGATCCCCTCAAGGTAAAAGAAAACGTTGTTTCACTATGGGTTAAAATCCCATACTTACCTCTAGATTTGTGGACTTAAGTGTTTTTCAAGGCTACTAGAGACACCCTGGAAAGATATATCATTCTACAAGAGAAAATAAGAAATATGGATTTCTTTTCAAAAACAATAGAAAAATATGTGTGGAGGTTGACCTGAACAATGGTGTTCCAAAGAGCATAGAACTAGTAGTTGATTGTATATATCATAGGAAAGTGTTATACTATGCTAGGGTCCTCTTTAGGAATAGTGAGTGTAGGATTTACAGGCACATTAAAAAATATGTGTCTTAGGATAAGGGAGAATGATATACTTGATGACGCATGCATGATTATCAAAAAATATATGTATGGAGAGAAATAATTACAATTTTATGACTCTATGAAGAATTGGAAGGGGTCAAGGAGAGATTACCATCTAACAGAACAACATTTTCTAAGGAAAAATGGAAAGTTTATAGAGGAAGATATTAGAACGGGATTCAAATTTAAAATATGGACTCCATAAGTCAACCATAGATGATAAATGATAATGAATCCATCTAATATGAATTGGATACGGTCACTAGAAAAGCACTCTAGTTATCGCCCAACTATGGTATGCCAAGTAAGATGTTCTATTATAGTCTCTAATCTATATAATATAATATAAACAAGCTAATGTGAATTGTGGGAATGTTAATGAAGATGGGTGAATGTAATAATGAAATGCAACACATTTCGTATGCAAGATGCAGCCAAGTAAATCCTAACTAAATGAGAAAAATATCAAGGTATGGAAATGCAACCAATAACAAGGAGAATATTCCACCATTTTTATCAAATATTAAACTGAATCAGAATATCCCAAATCCCTCTTGAAGTGAAATGATCCAATTGCTAAAAACACTTCCCTTTCACAAAAACAATTAGTAACCATGTTAAGATGAAATGTGACGAGACATGTAATAATAGGGAGAATATCCCTCCAACTAAATTACATGCATAATTAGATATTTTTGGCCATTGAGAATAGTCCATGAGTCATTAAGAATCCCCCTGCTTCATATCAAATTTTATTAAGCATAAGATATGTGAGAATAAACACCATAACAAGAGAATGGTCCACAACATGGAATTGTCATGCCCACTAGCACCAAGATAAGTAGAAAAGGAGAGAATAGTCCACAATCAGACACATATTTGCAAGAGTACAAACACACTATCTAATACCAATGTCTATATGAAGATAGCTTATAATGATTAAAATATAAACCTTTGTTTGAAGGAAAAGTATCTAATTACAAAAGAATGTTTTCCTCTTGCATACCATACTCCTTATTATTCACCTACCATAGGTGACTCTTGAGATTTCCCAATGTTAAATTACTATAAATTTCATCTTATTCTCACTTTGACTATTCAAACCAACTATGAGAATAATTTTTCCTTAAAATTAAGAAATTACAATATTTCTCACACAAGTGAGACATATCAAGGACAACTCCTATATCTTAGATGTCCACTTCGTCCCTCTTGTCCATATACTTATTACACTTTAATTCGTTCATGGCGCTTGATTGGTAAATGGCCCTTTTTCATCCACCAAGAAATACCCTTTATATCCCTCCTTGTTTTATTTGGTTTATAATTCCTTGTTGCTTCTCGCACTCAAGTGAAATTTCATCTACACTTCAAGCTTTCTTTTATTCTCCTTCACCTCTACTCATGAATCTTCATTATTCGTGCAACTCTCTGCACATGAAACCACTCATAAGAAAATGACACAATATCATGCCTGGACTATGATACTTATGAGACAAACGATAATATATTACCTCATTGACCCTAATAACTCATTAAATGAATCATAACAATAAACAAGCAAAATTAGTCAACAATAAAAATGAATGTTTTGTCAAAGAAAAAGGATTAAAATGACAAAAACAAAATCAATGAATAAGACAAGTGTGGTGTTGTTTTATCTTCCACTAATGTATAACGACACACTAGAAAATTGCATTCACTTGCTAGGAGAGACAATACTCAATTCACCAATTAAAAGACTATCATCAATTGACATTTTATTAATAAACTCCCATAAACAAGCTAATAACCAAGGCAACCATGGAACATAAGGCATGTAGCCAATTTATATAAGGGTAAATTAATATGAAGAAAGGGGTTTCACACTCAAAATTTATTTTTAGGCATTATATGGTGTTTATAGAGATCCATCCTACTCATTTAATTAAAAACTATCTTTTAATTAAAATCCCCATCAACTTTAAATAAAATGTAGCATCCACAAATTGGAAAACAAATATGTCTCTCAACCAATAAATTTATATGTAAGTGAGTATGAGGAATGTGATTCCATGCTAAAATTTTCCCAATTATAATCTAGTGTCTCATATCAACTCCAAACAACTCTCTTCACTACAACACTCAATATAACAAAATCAACAAATACAATTAAAGTTTTAAAGCATCATGTATAGCAACAAATGATCATGGAAAATCATATCTCAACATAAGCATCGACAACTTAAGATATATGGGAAATGTCTTGCCATTCATGCTTTCCTATGAAGAGGAATCACTACACAAACATCTTGATAGGGTAAAACACATCCCGTACTTAGTTGATCTCCTATTGAAACTAATTACCAAGCACATCAATGCCCTAGATGCATTTTTTAGTTTGAGTGGGCCCTTATGGGGCTTACTTGAGGTAAAACACATTAGTTACCTCTTTGATGGGCTACTACATCTACCCGAGTGTTGTATTTTTTACTCTAATAATTTTTTTACTTTTCCTAAGGATCAATGGGGATTCCCCAAGGGAAATGTACTAGTTACCCCTTCAACACATTTTTGCAGCTTCCCCATTGCTATATATTTACTTCCATTACATATTTATTTTTTCTCAAGGTTAGAAGAGGCTTCCAAGGGAAAATTGCATCATCTGTTGTCTTTCTTTATTACATCATTGTAGCTACCCTAGAGTTTCATTTTTACCTCTACTATGTTTTTCACTTGTTGTGGGATGTGGTGAGTTTTCTAAGGGTAAAACTATCACAATATTTCTTTCCCTTATGATGTAACTCTTCACTGAGTGCATTTTGTCCCTGGGAGGCAACACACATCACTACTCAATTTAACACACTGTTGCAATCTACCATTAAGTGTGTTTTGGTCTTGGAAGGCACAATGGGTTTTTGTGTTAGGGACCTAACCTCCCTAACCCCTCACATAGGTAGTATAATATATTTCCATGTAATAAAGGACAATATTAATAAGGATTAGAAATAAGGAAGAATAAGTCAAATGTAATAAGACCTAATAGAAGCTTCCACTTCTAGAAGGATCTTCCTCTAGATTGTTCTTTTGGATAGACAGATTTAGTATAAATAGGAGTAGGTGGTATGAGAAGTTTTGTCTTGGATATTATTGTAATATAGATATGCTTTGTTGAAGGTTTCCCCCTCGAAGAGGCAACGTAACATTGCTATCATTAATCAAGGTTCTCTTTTTGGTGTTATTCTAGTATTGTTATGGTTATTTCATTAAAGTTTTGCCATTTATAGCTAAACTATCTATGTTCTAGATACTATTTTATATCTGGAATACTACAAGTGGTATCAGAGCACTTTCCTTGGAAGATAATTGTGGATTAATTTTTTTTCAGGGTAGAGACATGTTTTGGCATCTTAAAGCTACAGAGATATGTCATTACATGCATAAATACATAGTCGGGGAGTCATACACATAGAAAATACAAGTGGTACTTAAGAGAACATATGTTGTCCACCCTTGTAACCCCTATTGGTACCCCTTCGAGTGGTAGTGCATCAAATAACATCTGTATATGGATCAACCTATATCTCTTGAATCCCTCCATAGATAAACTGATCAGTCGCCTGACTTCTATAGTGTCTATTGGTGCAATTATATGTATAATATATTACCAAACATAAATTATCAACCGGGATTCGTAATTAGTAGAGTTGATGCACTATATGTGTCGATAACAGATAGGTTCCTATGTTTGTTTAGTATATATTAGATAAGAAAACCATTTAGAAACCAACACACTCTTCAAAATAACAATCTTCACTCAATTCGAAAGATGGAAAGCAAAACTCATAAACAAACAAAAGATCTTGCTCAGGTGATGGACATGTTTATTGATGGCTCATGAAAAGAAAAGATGAACTTTGATTCTATCTCCTGGAGAAACTAAACTAACAAGTGGGATGCTCCATTAAATATCATGTATGGTGAAATATGGAGATCCAATTGTTCCTGCATTACCACACTTTGCAACAAATTCGAATAGTGAAATCAAACAAAATAACATGAAATCAAAATAACAGGTACATGAAATGAAAATCTACACAAACAATTTACAATAATATTACCAAGCTGGATCAGTGGCCCTTGCCAATGCCAACATGGAAGATTTTAGATCAGTGAATGCTACCTTCTAAGAGAGACAAAATCATTGAATTCAAACTTGCATTAATCTTCAACAAGTAGGTTTGCAGAAAGAGTCTTTTCATGAATTTAATCTACATCATAACAATTATCTCCTAAGAACAAATCTTACATCATAATAATTCTCCTCCAAGAACCAGTCTTACATCATAATAATTCTCCCCTAATCTACATAATAATAATTCTCCTCAAGAACCTATCTTACATATAATAATTCTCCTCCTCTCATGAAGAAATGGAACTCTCTTTTATAAATGAGAGCTTTAAAAAGAAGATAAGCATCTCATAATTACATATCCAATTTTCTCTCAACCAATTTCCCATTATTACAAAATATTATCCCTTCAAATCCTCACACATATCTCTCATATATCTTGGATAAGATATGACAACCAAATATCCATGATCTTCTCCTTGGAATAGGCTTGAATTATCTCCTCAAATCTTGAAATGGTGGAGGAAGTATTCGAGAAGTCTTTTTGAATTAATCCTTCACATATTCCTACACATGATAAAGCTCACACATTTTTGAGATA
>SNQJ01S0009969.1:250442-260688 GCA_010110895.2 Picea sitchensis | reverse complement strand
TATCTCCTCAAATCTTGAAATGGTGGAGGAAGTATTCGAGAAGTCTTTTTGAATTACTCCTTCACATATTCCTACACATGATAAAGCTCACACATTTTTGAGATATATATGAAAACATGTCAATTTTCTAATATTTAATCATAAATTCCCTTTTAATACTAAAATAAATGATTTGGAAAATAATAAGGTTAAACCCATATTAATTATGAAAATGGTATCATGAAACATTAATGGGGCGATGAAATGTGAAGAATGATGAAGGAAAAGGTGGATGAAAATAAAACATTTATGAGTCCCAACATACCCCCCAACTGAACTTGTTGCATGTCTGCATGCAACTATGCATGGATCTTCTCAAGAGATTTTGGCATCTGAATTTTGCCTTTGAGTGATGATAATGAATATTTCCAGGATGGGATTTACATGAGTAACAACTGACATTTTCTTGTGGTTGGTTCTTGTGTGACAACCATGAATATAGATAATGATGGTTCTTGTGTAAGCAACATTCATTTTGTTATTTGTTATCTTGTTGTTATGATAATAAAATGTTGGTTCTTGTGTAAACAACATTCATTTTGTTATTTGTTCTCTTGTTGTTATGATAATAATTTACCCATATACTTGCTGGAAAAAATAAGCTATCAATGTGCATAAGGAAACATCATTGAGTATAATAAATCCCTTTTGTATATTTGTGAATCATGCCAATATGTATATCAATGCTTATAAAGAAAAGTGCAGCATAGTATCGTTGAAAGAAAAAAATGTTGGTAGATGGTAAATGAGATGAAAAATGGAATAATGGTAGTGGAAAAATGAAGTGATGACAGAGAATATAGTCCCCCCCACCAACTGAATTGTTTGCATGTTCTCATGCAACATGGCATGAGTCCTAGAAGTGAAAAGGAAAGGGAGCATGGTGAGGGAGTTTTCCAAATTATTCATTCTAGCATGTAAGTAATTGCATGATTAAAGAGTAGAAAACAACATACCTCCACTTACCCAAAATGTTGATGAACTATGCAATAAGAATATGGTTGATGTAGCTGTTGGAGCATGGAAGATGGAATTGCCACATGATCATGTGAAATGTGACTGTTGGTGAAGTTGTGACCGTTGTAAATGCTAGATCAAAGAATGTGAAGTGGAGGAATCTGAACTATTGTTGATGAATTATGGAAAAGAGGAAGTATGAAAGTGGAACTATGGTACTCTCATATGGATGGAAAAATACTGCTGCAATTGCTGATGGAGTCATGGAAAAGTGTATAGTCTTCACCCACTGCTAAACCTGATGATACAATTCTAGTCATGCGAATGAATGTGTCGATGTCGATCATGAAGAGAAGTCATTGGATTACCGACCATTGATGAATGTCATTAACCAATGCGAGGCAAACTCACCATTGATGTCAATGAGTGCCAAGGTACCCGAGTACATATTGCGAAGTTCGAATAGATTTTTTGATGTCGAGCCAATTGAAAGATCTGACGATCAAGGGACAATGATGTATTCCCATGATTGTTAGCAAAAGAACTTGCCATTAAGGCATGCAGGCCTCCAGGTACTCTAAATGAACTCTAGTCTATATCCTAAATAAGGTGTTGAGTTCGATGGGGAAAGACTTGTTGAAAGGTGGGCCTTAAGGAATCCCACATCAGTCGACACGAGTTTGTAAAAAGAGTGGTAGGACTATAGGAAATATCTCAGTAGCAATAGTGTTTATGGCAAGGTAATGTAGTCATGGAAAGGGAGTTGGATAGTTTTATTGACAAGGAAAAATAAACTGAAAAAGATAAAGGGATGTATGCAACTCAGAAAGATAGGCGTGTGCGAATTCATGAAGGATAATTCAATGGAATAGTAGACTCCAGCATGGATGACGAACAAGCTTCGAAGGAGAAGTCTAAATGATCATGTCATGGCGTAATTGGTTTTATGAAAGGTAGATGTGTAGCAGAAAATTTCATGACATGTGCGATGAAAAATTTAGCTCCTTCAAGCTTTTAATGAAGCATGTTTTTCTGAAATGTTTTACGATTCTCAAAAATCACTTCAGCATGAGATTAGATAGTCTTCGAACTTGTAAAGGCTTAGTACTAATCCTGCATGAAAACTGTGAGATCTTCGAGAAATATAAAAGGCAGGAATTAGTACGAATGTGAGTAAAATAAAAGGTGTTTTTACCTGTTGTGTGATGTGTGTTAGTTTCTTCATGGATTCATGTTCGAAGTGACTCAAGAAAAACAAACCATCATAAGGCATAAAAAAAACATGTTTTGAGGTTTCATAAGTGTATTTATTCCTACAAAAATAAACTAGAATATTTTTGTTTTGTTTTGTTGTTATATATATATATATATATGGTGCCAATGCTTATAGTGGCAGCAGTATAAAAAATAAAATCAAGCAAGTAAATTTCTTCATTTGTTTATTTGTTTTCAAATGGCAATGGGCAAATCACTAAAGGATACAAAACTGAAGTTACAAGTTTCAATCACCATATATAAGCCTCCATTTTCTCCATATGCAAGCAATTTTCAATCTATGTGCGAGGAAGTAAATGAGAAAAGTAGGGTTCATAAATAGTTGCCAATGAGAAAATGAATCTTGTTCTACAAATTGATAGTCATTTTTCTGCACGTTGAGAGGGTAGGGGGGACAAAACAACATATGCTAGCGTGAGAAGCCTACCATATTATCTTTCTTGAAAATGATCACCTAGAAACTTAGAGAAGTGTTAGAACCATTCCCTGCATGAAGAAATACTATAGAAAAATCCTTCATTCACACGAGAATAATAAACTACGCATCAAAACCATAAATGATATATCTAGATCTTAATCAGGTGATGAATGGACAATAAATCAGCACATGCATTTATATTCACTTCATCATATGGGATCCTCTAAATTCAATATCGTGTTTGCGGGTGATGTTTTTCGCCAATGTATCAATACACCCATCCCTGAGTAGGAAGCATATCTCAATCAAAGTTGATCGATTGATTTTTTCCTTGGTTTTGTTGGAAAGTCTCTCGATATTCTTCTTACCAGTGTGCAGACTCTGTGATGGACCTTTTGGAGCTGTAATGACTGGAATTGTACCAAGAGTCGATAATATTGATGCGATTTTCTAGGAGCTTCTGATGGCATGCTTACAGAAGAAAAAGTAGACTGATGATGATACAAATATTTTGATGACCATGCATGATCACTTTGGCCATGAGTGAACACTCCCAATAACTGCACTATAATTTTCATGTGCATATATTGCCATAAATCGTTGCCAATGTCTAAAGAAGGATCATTGCTACAGGGAGTTGTTATTGTAGAGATCTGGACGACACCATCCGACGTAAAAAATGGGATCCTTATATCAATAATGATATCTCAACTATAATGAGTAAATTAGTTTTGATCCCACCCGGTTTTGGCAAGATGAGGTCTACGTGAAGGACGCAGAAGTTTCATTAAATGGTGATCTCCACTAGAAGATATGAATGCGAAAGATAGATAGATTTACTCCTGGGACAAAAATCGCAGCAGAGACTGCTACAACATTGGTTGTAGCCATCGACAATCCTTATTCCCATCTCCTTCTGGAAAGAGCTAGATCACTCTTTTGTTTTGCTGACCAGTACCGTGGAACATATGGTGGAGAACGCCCTTTCTATTGCTCATTCTGAAGCTATGATGACGAGTTTTCAAGGGCAACGTCATGGCTTTGTTTGGAGGCAGAATATTTTTTCAATATCTATGGACCTACTCGGCATTTTCAGTGATTGTCACAAGGACCATTTGGATGGACCGAGCCTGACGTATATTTATTTTCAAGACTCTTCTTACTTGCCCAATTTTTTCAATTATGTTTATCATTAATACATGTGACATGTAAGTCGTTGGAAGTAGCATGTGTTCCTATCTTGAAGAGGCAACTTGTGCATGGTTGTCACATAAAAGTCAGAATCGGCTCCCAAAAATCATATCTCCATAGTCTTGATCTTACCTACTCCCGCTTGGGGTCATCCAAATTCCATCGACATCAATTTCCCTGAACATTTCTTAACTTCGTCAATTTGTGGCACGTAATTGGTTGGGTTTTCGTTTAGAGGAGGCAGGTGGGAATCGATTATAATTATCACATTTCTTCATGGAAATATTCTTGGGGGAGATTTTCATCCTTCAGATTTTACATAAAGTTGTAAATCATCTAGACTGTTGGTAGCCTGTTCAATCATAAAGTCACGTCTTCTGTTTGGTAGGTATGTTAACTCCTCTTCTCCAAAATAATGTCTTCGTCGTTGACCATCGACCTGGAGAATTTTAGCTCTGGCAAGAGAAATTGTTGGCTTGTGACTTACTATATTCGTAATACTCTAGTATATATGTATTTCTTTTTCCAATTAATTGCAACTCACAATGTTTTAAGAAAGCAATACATGGTTTGCACGTTAGACCGACCACTCGGCATTAGACCACTAGATCATTAATAAATTTATATATATATATATATATATTTAAATGTTTTTATTCCTATATTAAATAAAACAAAAAGCTACTATATACAAAGCTTAATTTTAATTTTAATTTTTTTTTTTTATTCCTATAAAAAAAAAGAATCCTAATTTAACTTAAATCATTTTTTTTTAATTGTATTATTCTTAAATTTTAAAGGAAAATATAAACAATTCAAATTCACATAAAATTAAAGAAAATCAATTTATCAGCAAATGGAGATAAATTATTTGCCAATTAAAGATGAAATCATTTAGGCATATCCTACACTTTCTGATCCTCACGATCGGACTAAGCGCGGAGGAGAGCATACGTATTCTAAGTGAAAGAAAAAACTGAAAATAAAAGTATGTTTTTTATTCGTTTACCCTACCTACTCTACGCTAATTAAAAATTGGAGATTAGTTAGGTGTAGTCGAACTTCCAATGTAAACATATGCACAACAGTAATAAGAATATGTCCTCTTTCAATTTCACAAATGACAATCGGAAATATACATAAATGTGTGAAATTGACTGTTGAAACTATAAATCAACAAAATAAAAAGAAAAAATAAATGAATCTAACCTGGTACATGCTTGAAACCATCATTCGATAATTCTTTCATAGGCATAGTTTTCACTCCTCAGATCATGTCGCAACTCCTCACTATCCTTCTCGACTTCCTGCTCGCATAATTTTTCTTCATTAAATGTGCAAAATCCCTCGAATGTTGATGCCTTGTTCGTTGTTGGAGGAGTAATTAAGCCCTCGACTACTGTCAAGATATCCTCTTTGTGAGAAGACGAGATCCCTACCTTTGCAAGGATATGAGTGATTTGTTCCAAGCTTAAACTCATTGTTAAACCATATTGAAAAAGGAGAATGATTTATCATCACAGATTTGAATTTTAAAAACTAAGAAATTAAAACTATTTGTAAAAATAAAACATGCCAAACTTGAACTCCTTGCGTTACTGGGACCCTGCTGTCACAAGGTTATCGGTTTGCACAAGCTAGCTCGTCATAAATAAAAACTAAATTTGCATAAATAAAAACACGTTTTTTCATAAAAAAAAGGAGAGGACAGCCTAACTTTGGAGCAACCCCACTAAAGTGGATGCACAGGTTCTTACCTCTTGTCTTACTGTCTTCTCTCCACCCTTAGGTCATCCATAAAACCAATCCAAAATCATTAAAGCAATCTAATTCAAATACTACCCATTACCGTTTACAACTCCCCGGCAACAACGCCAAAATGTTGGTGCAATTATATGCATAATATATTACCAAACATAAATTATCAACCGAGATTCGTAACCAGTAGAGTTGATGCATTATATGTGCCGATAACAGATAGGTTCCTATGTTTGTTTAGTATAGCTTAGATAAGAAAACCATTTAGAAACCAACACACTCTTAAAAATAACAATCTCCACTCAATTTGAAAGATGGAAATCAAAACTCATAAACAAACAAAAGCTCTTTCTCAGGTGATGGACATGTTCATTGATGGCTCATGAAAAGAAAAGATGAACTTTGATTCTATCTCCTGGAGAAACTAAACTAACAAGTGGGATGCTCCATTAAATCTTATGTATGGTGAAATATGGAGATCCAATTGTTCCTGCATTACCACACTTTGCAACAAATTCGAATAGTGAAATCAAACAAAATAACATGAAATGAAAATCTACACTAACAATTTACAATAATCTTACCAAGCTGGATCGGCAGCCCTTGTCGATGCCAACATGGAATCTTTTATATCAGCTGATGCTAACTTCTAAGAGAGACAAAATCATTGAATTCAAACTTTCATTAATCTTCAACAAGTAGGTTTACAGAAAGAGTCTTTTCATGAATCTAATCTACATCATAACAATTCTCTCCTAAGAACAAATCTTACATCATAATAATTCTCCTCCAAGAACCATTCTTATATCATAATAATTCTCCCCTAATCTACATAATAATAATTCTCCTCAAGAATCTATCTTACATCATAATAATTCTCCTCCTCTCATGAAGAGAGGGCACTCTCTTTTATACATGAGAGATTTGAAAAGAAGATAAGAATCTCATAATTACAAATCCAATTTTCTCTCAACCAATTTCCCATTATTACAAAATATTATCCCTTCAAATCCTCACACATATCTCTCATATATCTTGGATAAGATATGACAACCAAATCTCCATGATCTTATCCTTGGAATAGGCTTGAATTATCTCCTCAAATCTTGAAATGGTGGATGAAGTATTCGAGAAGTCTTTTTGAATTAATCCTTCACATATTCCTACACATGATAAAGATCACACATTTTTGAGATATATATGAAAACATGTCAATTTTCTAATATTTAATCACAAATTCCCTTTTAATACTAAAATAAATGATTTGGAAAATAATAAGGTTAAACCCATATTAATTATGAAAATGGTATCATGAAAGGTTAATGGGGCGATGAAATGTGAAGAATGATGAAGGGAAAGGTGGATGAAAATACAACATTTATGAGTCCCAATAGTGCCACCGAGAACAACACTCGAGAAGATACTCTCTAGTACCTGGGTAGTCGGGTAGTACAACTAAGGGCACACTCTATCCTCTTTAGTTGGTGCCCTAAGATATTGGGCCATGTACTATTGTTGGACCCCACATGTATATCATAGAGCTATAGAATAGGGAAAACCCTTGTCTACAAACACCCTGCATACCCTAACCCTTGGGAAGGAAACAAAAACAGAACATACAAGATCTATTTCCATGCAACTATGCCTTTTACATTCGGGTTGTGAAATTACTACACATTTCTTCTGGTTAAAAATTTGGGCATTTCAACATTACGGTATTATTTAGATCAAATTCCTCTCTTCACCCTTATCGCAGTCATACCTATCATTTTTCACTATTTTTTTTTTCCCGTGGACCCGACCCCCTTCCAGCACCCTTATTTGAGTCTTACCCCATTAGATTCCCCTCGTCGCCCTGATTGTCATGGTACACTTCACCCATAAACCATTTTATGTGTGGTCCCACCCATCCCTTTTTGTTTTCACTCTTCATCATGGCCCACACCCATAGCCAAGACTTGGAAGATCACTTCAATTCCTTTTCCTCTAATTTCATAGATACCCAACAGGAAGTGAGGTGGCTCAATGCCAATTTTTCCACCATCAATAAAAACATGTATTCCTCCATAGACACCAAAATGGAAACCATCAAACAAGACCTCGCTACTCAGCTTACATCCTTCACTAACATTATTTGCACCAAGATGAATATCCCTGCATATCTTCCCTCCTTTGACCCACATTTTCACTATGAAGATGAAACTTCCTCTAATTCCCATACTTTTCAGCCCCATCACTATCATCATGACCTATGCCTTCCACATTTGGATGTGAACAAATTTGATGGCTTGGACCCCACTATATAGGTAACTCAAATTGATCATTATTTCTCTCTGTATAGCATTACAAATGAGTTGGCCAAACTCCAGTATGGTGTTCTCCATATAGATCAAGAACGTTGGCAATGGTGGCAATGGAGAAAAAATGTCCACAAAGGGTATGTGGCTTGGACACAATTTGTGGAATATATTTATGAACACTTTGACACTGAAACCAACCATTTAGTTCGTTTGAAAAAGTCGAAACAATCTGGCATAGTGGAAGACTTTATAGCCTCTTTTGAGCAATTGAATTTCCGTACAGAGGGCATGTCTGATGATTTTTTCTGAGAATGTTTTATCAGTGGCCTCAAGGTTGATATTCATTCCCATGTCCTCATGGATTGACCTCAGAGTTTGGTGTAAGCTACTAAAAGAGATAAGGAATCACAACAGGTTGTCTCTTCTCCAACCCAAAAACCCTCCTTTATTCCTCTCCCTAAACCAGTCACTCCCACTCCTCACTGGACGTACTGTAAGGAGACAATTCATAAGCATAAACACATAATGACACAGTAATTTCAAAATTTTAGGTCCTTCCATATATATTATTAGTCGAGATTCTCGGATAGAATCTCAGATATACAAATCAGTACTATGTTACAACCTTCTGGCTCTGGACTCATGTCACAGATCTCTATCTACCCTTTTCCCCAAAATGTATACAACTTAAAGTCACAGAACCTTTTGTATGGTTGCACCCTCTATGCCATCTATGACAAAACCCTACAAACAAGCAAATACACCTAACCATACCCAACAATAACAACCGCCTCTTTTACAATAATATACATCTCATATATAGGTTGAGTGGGATATTATGGATTTGGGTTCTGCATGCTTTCTTGTTCTTGTTTTGTTGTAACTTATTTTGCCTTGTTGGCATTCCACTGTCCATTTTCGCAACCATATTTTTTTTCTTTGCTTACTCCACTGTCCAACTTCTTTTGTGGCTTGTGCAACTCGTGTTTGACCAAAATTGGTATTGTAGTCTTCCTTGCGTAACTTCAAACCAAAACTGAAGGGACCAATAGGACACAATTTGTGGGAGAGATTTATGAACACTTTGACACTGAAACCAACCATTTAGGTCATTTGAAAAAGTTGAAACAATCTAGCACAATGGAAGACTTTATAGCCTCTTTTGAGCGATTGGATTTCCGTACAGAGGGCATGTCTGATGCTTTTTTCCAAGAATGTTTTATCAGTGGCCTCAAGGATGATATTCATGCCCATGTCCTCATGGCTCGGCCTCAAAGTTGGGTGGAATCTACTAAAAGAGATAAGGAATCACAACAGGTTGTCTCTTATCAAACCCAAAAACCCTCCTTTATTCCTCTCCCTAAACCAATCACTCCCACTCCTCCTTCCACTCCACTAAAGATCCAGAAATTGACCAGGGAAGAAATGGTTGAGCACCAATGCAAACACCTTTGTTATAATTGTGATGACAAATATTTTCCTAGGAAAAAGCCTAAGGAAAAAAATATTTTTATGGCCATCTCCAAGGATGTTTCAGAAGACAATGTCGAGGCCCCCCTTGTGGTTGAGTCACCTGAACAGGGTACAACACCAGTTTCAAGTTGGAGACAAGGTCTGGTTACATTTTCAGAAAGAGCACATTATAGGGCCCCATATTGAAGCTCCTCCCACTTCACTATGGGCCTTACACAATCACCAAGGTTGTGGGTAGCAATGATTTTGATCTCAACACTCCACCATTCCTTGGCTTGCACCCAGTGTTCAATGTGGACCTCCTTTGGCCATATTTTTCACCATTATTAGACACCTTAGAGATCGTAGAACAGTTGACACCAACAAAACTCAACCCTGAATGCATGGAATAGGCATCCACTGATCAGATAGTGGACACACAGGTCAAGGGCACTCGCCAACAGAGTATCCAGTTTTATCGAATTGTCAAGGTAGGGCAACTCCTACACCAAGGCAAGTGGCTCAACCGGGGACAAATTCAACATAATGTTTCTCACATGATGGGGGAACTCAACAAAATGGAGACCATTGCTTCCTAAGGGGGGAGGACTGATCTAGGTGGATATTGGTGGTCACCCACCTATTCCAACTCGCTCCTCTTGATAGTTTTTAGTTCAACATGTTTTTCTATACTTCTTTGTAATTGTGGGTTCTACACTTTTGGGGATATATAAATCCCTACACATATTCTAGGTGGAGACTAGTGGCTTCCCATATAATACAACTGCCTTATTTTGGAAGTTTTCAAGTCATCACATCTTTATGTACTTCCAGGATTGTTTTGGGCCCCTAAACA